>JAJLSQ010000009.1:0-276170 GCA_030567715.1 Nakazawaea wyomingensis
CGACTAGGCAAGGTTTTTTTCCTGTTCTGGGAGACAGTATGAGAATTCAGCGATGATACTTTACTGTTAAAGCTCTTCTGAGCTTTTTTCCTTAGCTTCTAGTTGCCACATCACCGCTAAGATTTATATTTTACTATTTTATATAGTCGTTATATGGCCCTCTGGGTTATATATAGGTAATAAATCCATATTTGATTTGGTTTCTGTTAAAGCTCTTCTGAGCTTTTTTCCTTAGCTTCTAGTTGCCACATCACCGCTAAGATTTATAATTTACTATTTTATATAGTCGTTATATGGCCCTCTGGGTTATATATAGGTAATAAATCCATATTTGATTTGATTTGATTTGTTTTTTTGCCTGTTCTAGGAGACAGTAATGACAACTCAGCGATGATACTTTACTGTTAAAGCTTCAAGATATATATAACAATAAACTCTTTGTACTTGTAAAAAAAACTAATGTTTGTAGACTCCTCTAAATTTTGCCTCAATTTATCCTAGCTTATAATCTCTCCACTTCTTTCGAAGGCCTGTAAATAATTCACGATATCAATTGCTCTTTTTTATCATTTTTACGGTATACTGTTATAAGTATAGGTAATATAGAAAAAAGGGGATTACTTATGGAAAAGATTTTTAATTATTTAAGTATTGAGTGAACTCGTGATTGAATTTGGTACTATTCAAAATTAATTCTCAAATTAATATATAATATATAATATCTATTTCCTTCAAAAATTATCTACCTGAATGGGAAAAAAAGTTACATATCATGATGATGTTAAAAACTAACGTTCTATACTTATCTTGAATCTATCTTAATACGAGGAGGTAGCTTGAATTTCCAGTGAAATGAAGTCCATAGTGAATGTTGTTTTTAGAAGTTGTTTTAAGGATGAATGTTGAAATATGTTTTTTATTAGTATCGAACAGAAGCTTTAGAAGATTGTCTTAACCTCCCATGTCATATTTGTTTGGCATGTTTCATTTTGCCTTAACATTCATTGAAGCCTAATCAACCATGCTTTGCGGTTTCAAACTTATGAATTTGTAGTAATCAGTATAACACTAAAGCAAAAAAGTAGAGGTGGGAATAAAATCGATAAAAACAATTACAAGGTGTCAAAACAATTAGAGCAACAAATCTTTGCCTTTATATTGGACCAGGTTTACATTCATGGTGGTTCCAATCATGGCAACCCTGAAGGATCAAAGTATAATATTTTCTATCTGCTTTAGCTTTTTTAAAGTAAAAACTTTTGCTATAGTAGTCACTCCTTTGTGCAGCTTCAAACAACTAAGAATCTTCTAGACACGGTTAACACCTATATGATATTATATGGCTAAGTTTATCCTTGTATTCTGCATTTTATGAAAATTTGATGGTCAATACTTTACTGGACTGGATTATCTGAGGCACGCGGGAAGAATTGAACCCTTAATAATTTTTTAAAGAACCAATTAATCCAACTACTGTTCGTTAGAAAACTGCACTAGAGCTAAATCCAGGAGAAAAATATCAGTCCATAAGCTTACTAATCTTTCTTTTTGTTCATGCGGGATCTCAGATATGATGTATTTTCTCAATATCATTGTTATATTAAGTTGATTAAATTGGGGATTCTTTTAAGCTTTTTATTAAAAATTATATCGGGGATGTTCTTTTGCGTTCTTAACAAAAAAGTTACAACGTGAAAAAAGAGTAGATAGCTGCTTACAAATGATTTATTGATTTGAACATCAAAACATGTTACATACAGTCAGACAGTTCACGGCTTTGCTATTCCTTCTGGGAATATCATACGCTGGATTCTATGACTCTACTAATGGCATTTATGAGTTGAGTGCTTCAAATTTCAATGACGTTGTTTACAAAACAAACTATACAACTGTTGTCGAGTTCTATGCTCCTTGGTGTGGTTACTGTCAGAAATTGAAACCGACCTATAAAAAAGTTGGAGCCTTGTCCGAAGGATTGTTTCAAGCTGCTGCGATGGATTGTGACAAGAGCGAAAACAAAGAAATTTGTTCAGGCTTCCAGGTGCAAGGTTATCCAACATTGATGGTTTTTAGACCACCAAAATATGATCCACATGACCCACAAAAGAACCTGGAAAATGCCAAATATATGAAGCATGCTTCAGAGGTTTATGGTGGTGAAAGAACTCTTACGAAAATTGTTGATTTCGTGATTTCAAGAATCAAGAATTATCTGAAAAGAATCAGCAACGAAGAGCTGTTGAAAAAATTTATCAAAGGGAGAACGAAGACAAACAAGAACAAGCTTTTATTACTCACTGACAAAGCTAAACCAAGTGCATTGATAAAAACAATTGCTATTGATTTCATGACTGATCTTGAAACTGCGTACGCTACAATCAATAACAAAAACAAGGCAGCATTTTTTGAAATTTTGAGTCTCGATCCAAGTCTGAAATTACCACAAGTTATTGCAATAGATAAAAGTGGAGATGAAGATAAATTTTTCACATATGATGGTGAACTTGAAAAAGAAGCTTTGAGTAAGTTTTTGATTAAATTTGGAACTCCAGCGGAAGGTCCTTTATCATCAAGAGAAAAAACTCTTCAAAAATACAGAGGAAAGGCTAAGAAATCGAACAAGAAGATTAAGGCAAATGGTAACAACAAAAAGGGTAAGAAGAAGCAGGAGCCAGAGCAATCTAGACGTGATGAATTGTAATATATAGATGTCTATATCGTAACCACGACCAAAAGTGGTAATTCCTATTTTAGAAGTCATAAGCATTTTGTAATTTGTTTTTTTTTTTCACTCAAGTTTACACAATAAATTTGAATATTTCAAAGGAGCATCACAAAACACATATACCATCTGTACAACAAGAAGTCATTGTAATGATTACCAAATATTTCACCAAGGTGGTAGTAAGGTTTAATCCATTTGGTCCAGAAGGTACGTTTTATAATAATCCAGGTTTTGATAACTTTTATAATGATCATATCCTTTGTCCGTATGACAGATGCAGCCTTGCCAATATATTGAAGTGAGATGCTTGATTAATTCAATAGGTTTAACAAATCGTTTACATCAAATTGTTATATTATGATAGAAATGCCCTGAAAAACTAGCTGAGACTATATACTAATTCAAAATTTATCATTATAGGCAAACCAGCTAGATTGTTTTTAGCATCAATCCCACCATCATTAAGACAACAATGTCAAATCACACATGAAGTGTTAACAGACAGTTCTAAGAATAAACCAATTATTTCAGTGTCATACAAGGACAAGCACAGTTTAGAAGCAGATCCAACAACCTCCAATTTTAATGAGTTACAAGCTTTCTTCGATAGACATTCGAGAAAACTTCTGTTAGAAGATGCCATCAAGTCATAGAGTTTTTACTTATGATAATAAAATACTCCCTTAGAAATTGGGTAGAAAATCTCTAATAAAGACAATCAGGGGAATGTGCGGTGGTCTTCCAGGAGGTTGGCTGCCAACAGGAGATCATATACTTTGTAAATAGAAAATTTTTGAGTTTGAATTAAATGATAGAAAATTTGTGCTTAAATACCAAATTTTTAAAGACTTGATACTTGTAGCCTGAAGAGATGAAGAGAGCTTTTTAATTTCATTGTCTTACCTCCAAATTATAATTTGAGATTGGCATAGTAGTAGAGGAGCTGATCCAAAAATTTAAAGAATCATCGAACAGAAAAAAAAAAAAAAAAAACTTATTAAATTTTTTTTTTGTATCATTTAAAAGTATCAGTTTAAGAGAGCAAGCGATGTCATTCAAAGCACAGAGAAGACCAAAGTTCTCCAAAAGAGAGGCTTTGAAAGACTCGGATAATGAAGATGAATTAGATTCGATTTTGAGGAACACTCAGAAGAATAAGCAAAGGAGTAGGAAAAATGAACTGGAAAGTGACATTTCAGCTATATCTTTTGGTAGATTAAACAATGCACAGAAGAAATTGAGACAAACTTCGAGAGAGCCTCATATGAAGAGTCTGCAATCAGAAGATGAAGAAGATCAGGATAGCGATGACGAGGAAGTGGGATTTTTTGAAGAAGATGATGAAGACTCTTCAGAGGACGATAAGAAGCCTAGTAGCTCTTCGAGTAGAAAGACAAACAAAAAATCAAAGCATGCTCCAAGTGAGGCCTCAGCAAAGGTTCCAGTACCCAAAATAAGGAAAATACCCGGCTTGGAGAAGGGCACAACGTTGTATACCGATATCAGATTTGATACCGCTTATGGTAAATCAGATTTGGAAAAGACGAGGAAAAACTATGCATTTTTGGATGATTATAGAAAGAAAGAGATTGGAGATATGCAAGCTGTATTGAAGGCCAATGAAAGGAAACAGATTTTGTCTCAACATGAAGTGGAGGAGTTGAATTTCAAGATCCAGTCGCTTAGATCTAGAATGGATACTTTGAAGAATAGAGATTTGGAGAACAAGGTGCTAAAAGATTTCAAGAATAAACACAAGGGAACTGGCGATTTCTTCTTAAAGAGAAGTGATAAGAGAAAGTTGATTCAAAAGGCTAAATTCGATGATATGAGACCTAAACAAAGAGAAAAAGTTATGGAGAGAAAAAGAAAGAAGAGATTGGGTAAGGAGTTCAAACAAATGGAATTTATGTGAGCTACTTCAGAGTGTATAGATTTAAGATATAAAAAAATGATATTATTAAAAGCCATAAATATGATTCGAACTTGAAGTATTTATCGAATTCTTCTTCTCTAAAACTTTGCTGTATATATACAAATATGAAATTTTCAACTGTACTTCCATGAAATTTAAGACTGCTAAGTGGAAGTAGTTTTCTTGGTCTCCTTATTTTTCGACTCATTTTCGTACCAATCATTGAAACTACCAGCATAGTTTCCTCTATGGGTGTAACCGAAAGTACCAACAAGTTCTTCAGCAGCAGCAGATCTCAAACCTGCTTGACAGAAGAAAATCAATTCCTTTTCCTTTGAAGGTTTTTCGAAACCGAATAAATCTTCAAAATCATCTTCTGGTAAATCCAATGCACCTGGAGTGGACTTGAAAGGTATGTTGATAGAAGTTGGTATGCTTCCATATAATTTTAATTCATCTGGTTCTCTGACATCGACCAATATTTTATTAGAATCCGGATGCAACGTCAATTTCTTAACCTCCGGGTAGGTGTATAATTTTGCAGGTGGTGCTTCTTTGATAGTAGATTGGAATCTTAAAAAAGTCTGACTAATTGGTGCTTGTCTAAAGATAGACACCGGTTTGGGGAATTGAATGAATGCTCTTGATGCAACACGTAACGCAGACATTTGTAATAAAAAGACTCTGAGGTGCTGTTTGTTGTTGAATGCTATTAATTCTTGGTACTAACTAATGAATTCGATGGTGTAGCAATTTTTTTTTTCCTCTGTACTTTTTTTTTCTTCTTCTTCATTCAAACTCTTCAAAATACAGTTTTAAAGTCAAGTAAGATAACGAACGAAACAAGAAGGCGTTGATCCTTTCTGATCCAAGGGAATAAATAATGTCATTCAGAAAAAGATCTGATGTGATAGAGGGAACTCCGGCTCCCATGAGAGGACCTGTTGCTAGCCGTGTTCCTACTAGTAATGTATTACCTGGTAGAGGAGGGCCTGCTGTTCCTACTGGTAGTGTGCTACCTGGCAGAGGATCCGTTGTTCCAGGAAGGGTTTCGATGAGAGGAAATTCATTTGTTCCAGCAAGAACGGTATCACGAACATCAAAGCCATTTGAAGCCAAGAGTGCTGTGCCAGTATTGAATAAACATCCAGGTATCAAACCTTCTATCTTGACTTCTCAACCAACGACTTCAACGGGCTCATTGGATGTTGACAGAATTCTTGGTCATCAAGGTTTACCTTTGGGTTGTAGTTTGTTGATCGAGGAGAATGGAACTACAGATTTTAGTACCGTGCTCGCCAAGAAGTATGCTGCTGAAGGTATAATACAAAACAGACTAGAGGATGCCAATACACATGTCGTAGTTCTAGGACAAAATCAAATGTGGGGCAAAGCGTTACCTGGATTGTACAAAGGTTCATCAAGAGATCAAAAGAAGATGAAGATAAAGGAAAATGAGTCCAAATTAAGTGTTCTGAACTTGATTGATCAACAACAACAACAACAACAACAAAACCAGAAGGATTTGAAGATTGCATGGAGGTATGGGTTATTGGACAAAAGTAAAAATGGGAAGGAAGATGATTTATCATTGACAACGTACCCTGACTTCATTCACCAATTTGATATCACAAGTACGTTAATCCCTAATCCTAATCCTACAGAAATAAGCTATGTACAAGTTGCTGAGCTGAGTTTATTGGTGAAGCAACTTGAAAGTATCATCAACAAGCATAACACGAAATTGATCAGATTGGTCATACCCAACTTGTTACATCCATTAGTATACCCTGCTCAATTGTCGATTCCAAAAGAGATTATGAAAATTGTTGGCTCAATGAGATATCTTACTAGAAAATATTCGAAGCAGTTGACAATTATCTGTTCTTTGAATTTGGATCTTTACCCAAGAGATACGCTGTTAGTGACATTATTGGAAAGTCAATTTGATTCCATATTGGAGTTGAAACCTTTTGACCCTGCCTTGTATGAACTCATGGAAAGAGTTTATCAAAAGGAACCCAAAAAGATCAAACATGGATTTGTGAACGTTATCAAATTACCTGTATTAAGTGATCTTGGAATGATGTTGGTTAAGGATATGGAGTACTGCTTTAAGAACGGGAGAAAAAATTTTGACATTGAAGAATGGTCTATTCCTGTAGATGAAGAGACGGGTGTTGATAAGAATGAGAACAACCAACAACAGAATTCCATCCATGGTATGGAAGTGGGGAGCGATGGTAATTTTATGAAGGGTCAAACCACAAAGGACATTGAATTTTGAAGTTCATATTAATTCTTATATTAGATACGAAGTGCTATCTTTTTTCAATAGAATTATTATTTTAACAGCTTTGATTTATCTGATTGAATCTATATGAAAGGAAATAAACACCTTTTCAAGTAAATTTCTGGCGCATGTATCTCTTCTTTTATGAAAAATTTATTACTATCTGTCGATAACATATCTTCTGACGGTGACTTATATATCTATATATATATTACTCAACTGCAATAAGTCATATAAGCATGACTTCTAAACTATCAGGAAAGATCTTGTTTCTCCATGGATTTGTTCAAAGTGGAGATATCTTCAAAGCCAAGACATCTGGTTTGAAGAAACTGCTTAAAAAAATCGGTTTAGAAAGTTGTTATCTCACAGCTCCTATTGATATAGTTCCAGCAGATTTACCATTTGATGTATCAGAGAGTGATTTACTGACCAAGTATGGTGCTGATATGAGCAAGAGAGAATTCAAAGGTTGGTGGTTGAGAAACGATACTGATTACAATATCGATGCAGCTTTAAAATCCATCTCCAAATTCTGTGAAGATCAAGGTCCATTCATAGGTATAATTGGATTTTCACAAGGTGCAGGATTAGCTGGATTGATAACTCAAAATTTTGATAAATTAGTACCTAATAATCCACCTTTAAAATTTAGCATTTTATATTCAGGATTTAAAATTACGGATAACGAAGAATTGGAAAAACATTACCAACCAAAGATTTCCATTCCAACATTACACGTTCTTGGAGAGTTGGATACTGTGGTGAGCATGGAAAGATCTATGCGGTTGTATAACGAGTGTTGTGTGGAAGGTACAGCTACTATTTTGAACCATCCTGGAGGCCATTTTGTGCCAAATGCAAGAAATATTGTCGATAAAGAGCTTGCATGGATAAAGCATGTATTGGAAGAAGATGGAGAGAAACCGGCATCGGAGAATGATCAACAAGAACGGAAGAAAAAGGAAGAAGAAGATGAAGATCTTGATGATATCTTGGCTATGATTGATAATTTAGGAAAGGCTTGATCATTTAATAGAATGCTAGAGAGACCATTTATTACATCATCATCCTCTGCGTGTCTTTCAAAGTGTTATCTATCTTCACTTGTGCCGAATGAAAATTTTGGCTGTAAGCAAAAAGGAAAAGAAAAAAACTTTTTATTATCTCTGATTTTAAGATAGAGGGAAGGTTGTAAGTAGTAGAGTTGCAGCATTTGCAGCATTTGCAGCATTACATTTATAGATTGATTCAAATAAAATAACCAGGTTATTATTATTATAATTATTTCATATATATATATATATACATAGACAGAAGATATAATACCACACATGACTATATGAGAAAATGTCATCACACGAAGTTCAAGTCCCGTTATCCAGAAGAATTCTTCAAATCTCTTGTGCCATAATATGGTGTCTATTGGCTGCTGGACCAGTTTTCGGTTTTGCTGCATTAAAACCAGTATTGGTATCTGAAGGTGTTTATTCAAACTATTGTTCGATAGATGATAATGAAGTTCCCTGTATCAAGCAGGATTTGAAGTTAAATTACATGTTTACCATTGCTGCAGTGATCACAAATGTCACCTCACTCTTGGTGGGTTCCATATTAGATCATTTTGGTCCAAGAGTTAGTGGTATCATTGGATCCGGTTTGATATTCACAGCCTCATTATTGTTGAAATATAGTTCAGTTATCGCATTTATGGATGGCTACTTGGCAGGTTACACATTATTAGCATTTGGTGGTCCATTTGTGTTTATTAGTTGTTTCCAATTGGCCAATACTTTCCCGAAAAATTCTGGATTGATATTACTGTTATTAACAGGAGCATTTGATTCTTCATCAGCTTTATTTTTAATCTATAGAATTGTCTATCAGCACAATGTTATCTCCAATTTGTCAATTGATAGATTTTTCACATATTACTTGATAGTTCCTATCTTCATACTTGTTTGTCAAATTACCATCATGCCAAAGGATTCGTACAAGACTGTCAACGCGTTGGCTAAAATTGGAGAGATGGGGGTTGATGAAACTGGCGAATCTATTGATCCAGATCAAAGAGAAACCGAAACAGAAATCGAAACAGATGAAACTACACATTTATTGGCTACGACTTTATCAAATACCTCTGGGAAATCAGTTTATGAAGTGGAACAAGAGGCTAGATTGACACACAGTTCTGGCGGTATATATGGTATCTGTCATGAATTAAACTTGACACAACAATTGAAAACACCTTGGTTTATCTTGATGTGTTTGTTCACGTCAATCCAGATGTTAAGAATCAACTATTTTGTCGCCACAGTTAGATCACAGGAGGAGTATTTATTCCAAAATGTAAACATTGCCGTCAAGATTAATCAATTCTTTGATTTAGCCTTACCATTGGGCGGTTTAGCATCAATACCATTTATCGGTTTACTCCTAGATAATTTCACAACTTTATCGGTAATGAGTATCTTAACCATTTTTTCTGTCATCATTGGATTCTTGGGTATTTTAAAATCCCAATTTTGTGCCTACTTGGGGATTCTTATGCTTGTTGTATACAGACCATTTTATTACACCGCGGTTTCCGATTATTGTGCAAAAGTTTTCGGATTCAAGACTTTTGGTACTGTATATGGGGCAATTATTTGTTTTAGTGGCTGTATGAACATTTTACAAAGTTTGTTTGATCATCTCACCCATTTTACATTCAAGATGAACCCAATACCGGTCAATTTAACGTTGACTTTGCTCACATTGATTATTGGAGTTAGTTTGATAATGTTCATTATTAGTCAGGAACGTCTTATCAAAAAGAAAGCAATCTTACGCGAGGCAGAGATGGCTTCTGTATGTGAAATGCCTCAATAAGTCATTCAAAATTCATTTATATATGTACCAATTAATATTTATTTATTTGTTTTTGTTCGTTTTTGTTTGAAAAATTTGTATCTCTTTGAATTGTATATATAAGAAGTTAAACTCTTTCACTTTGTTTTCATTGCACAAAGTCGTACATCCATTATTATTGTAAATGAGTTTCTTCCTATTATTGCCGAATAGACTAATTTGGTTTTTTTTGTATTTTCATCGAGATGCATCTAATTTGTCCGTTTCTGTAATGTGGTGATGATGAAGGATGAAAAAGCCGTTCGTGTTTTTGTGTAACAAAATATGCAAAGAGAAAGAAGAAAAAAGAAGACACGAAATGAACTATATATAAAACAAATGGTATATATAACTAGGGAAACTGCATATTGAATCTACTTTATTTGCTTGAATAACTGTACTCTGTTGGTCGTTCAAAGAAACTAATGAGTTATAATACAGAAACCACGGTTTTACAACTCTATAGCTATCTTTTTAATGCATCTATACCGAAGGATGACAACTTTTGGAATTCATTTTTCGTGTTGCCGTTGCATTATGCCTCACTTAACTCAAAGTTTGGAACTTTAACAGCGAAGCAGGTGAAGGATAATATTGGCATGTTGACTGAATTGTTCGATCAATGCTTGCAAAGGCTTCATGATACCAATAGCTTGGACATTATGAGCTTGTTTATCAAGTCGGTTTGTTCCAAAAAATATGGTAATGATAAGAAGGATATTCTCTTGATAATATTTGGAGGGATCAATAAGGTGAATGATAACTTTGTGGAGTTGTTAAAAGTTTTGAAATTGAATTTGAACAGTGCAGATAACGCATTAAAACTTTCCAGTTTTAAATTATTCGCTACATGTACGAAAAGTTTTTATAATACGATTTTTTTCGAAACGTTATATCAGGTTGATTTAAACGATGGGATACTCAACTTGTTTTTAATTGATAATTTGGATTATGAATTTGTCGGAGAGATCTTTGCTACATTAGCTATACTAAATAACAACACAATTGTGTCGTACAATCTTTACAAGACCAAAATTGATGAACTTTTCACAAAAAGACAGATCTTGAGCAATATGAATTACCAATTGACTCAATTTGTAATATTTGGAACATTATTTTACCATGGATTAAGCCCCGATCTCTTAAGCAAGAAAGAACAAAACTCAAGTTTTTACAATTGGATCACTTTTAACAGATACAACACAAAAGTGAATGATTTTAATTCCTTGCTATTGAAGAATTTAAAAGATGTGAGGTTGAAGCATTATCTTGAAATCAAATTGGATAGATTCCACAAGAAGAAGGAATCTTTTCTCAAGGAATTGATTCCAGTGTTTTTGTTTGTCTTCTCATTGATTGTCAACAACGATGAATACGACGCATTGATCTCAACTAGACTGACTAATGAAGATATCGAAGGAGAAGAAGAAGAAGAAGATGGCATCCAATTTCTTGAAATCTTTCTTTCCTTATCATCTTTTATCTTACAATATCAATACAATTACAATAGTTTGATAAGTAGGTTGGATTTGATGATCATCAATAAAATTGTCAGCAGTAGCATGTCTAATTTATCTGAATATTTCATCAACCAGTACAGCATCAATATGTGTTATCAAAGACAACCAATCATCAATCCAGTTGGAGAGATTGAATATTTGGTGGAAGATACCGGTGAGGAGAAAGAGATGATCAAGAATAAAAACTCATTGTACTATATATTGGATGTGATTCAATGTCAGCTTCGATATAATTTGTCCAAGAGGTTGGATTTAATCAATTACAAATTATCCAATTTGATCATATTGAGGACCATTGAAGGATTGAATTATCAACAAAATTACAATTGGCATGACTTTTTCAAGACAATTTTCCAAATTTTGAAATTCACTTTGAAAAATTTCCAAAATGATTCAAAGATAAATCTGTTGATTGAAGAGATTTTGATTATTTTAGAAATCTTGTTGATCAAGTTTGATTCCGCGGGGGATTCAAAACTGGCCGACTTGGTGGAATTGATTTACAAAGTTCTTGAAAACAATGAGATGTTGTTGATAATTAAAAATTATGATAAGGGTAATTTATCTAATTTGACTATTGTGTTGAATTTGGTAACGACAAAATTCTCTTCTAGAGGTGATTCCAATTACAATGAGATATATCAAGAATTATCCAATTTTGTCAGAAACGATGAAGAATTCATCATCACTGAAAACAACTTGTATAATAAAGTGATGAAACAAGATGTGGAATTTGAGTATAATGATACGTTCAAGTATTTGAGTATGAGCAATATCAGCAATAACAACAAGATATCTTTGGTGAATAATGCCATTCAGGAGATTGTTGAAGATGAGAAATTGTTTGCATGATTTCAAGATATTTGTATCTCATTTAGTTATTTATTTACCAATTCTTATACCTGTATTGATGTATATATGGTTTTATTCATATTTCTTCCCCACATTCTACGATGTCCGGATGGATGATCAAAAGAGAAAGAAAGAAAGATTTAAGATAATGTATAATTATTTCTTCTATTTTGTTTGTTTTGCTCTCCTATAGCCATCCAGTCTCTCTATATAATCCCTTCTCAAACTTGCCTTGTCTTGCCTTGCATTGTATTATCCTATTGTTTCTCCTCCTCTAACATCATTCATTTATTATACTATATCTCCTCTCTCTCTGCTTTGACCACTTGGCTGTTGTTTGCTCATATTACATATTGAACACAACAAATTCTTCCAACAATTAAGCGCGCCAGCGCCAGCAACAAAACACAAAAAATTCAAATTCACAGAGAACTAAATAAAGAGAGAGAGAGAAAAAAATAACATTGAACAAACAACATCTGATTTATTATTAAAACCATCTTCTTATCAAACATTCTCTTCCGATTGATTTTTTGTAACTGATTGCTCTCATTTTGATCAATTCACAGAAAAATCTTATCAAACTTCAAGAGATCACGTCCGATTTGGCAGATAATTTTTTTCTCTTCTATATCGCCTTTGATTATCGGATTGTTATTCATCATTTTGACTGACAAATTTATTGATTCACTTACCTGACTAATTGACTGATTGATTTGCTGAACGTGAATTCATCAGATCTACTCATTACATATACCAACACTTCTTGAAAAGTTGAAGAAGTTCTAACAGAAAAATCACATTGGTATAAGATGGCAGCAATCAACATACAATCGAAAAAACATACAAAGACTCAGTCCGCGTATGCATTTGACAACACCACTACCAGTGTTGCTGCAAGTCAAATGCGTAACCTCTTGAACGATTTGGCTGATACTTGTACAGATCCAACAGAGCAAAGAAAATTCGAAAATGAATTGGATTCCTTTTTTAGTTTGTTCAGAAGGTATTTGGTTGATAAGGCCTCTGGAACCACTTTGGATTGGGATAAGATTAGGTCTCCTTCCACGGAGGAAGTTGTCGATTACTCGTCGATCGATGCGACGGAGGAGAACATTGAACATTTGAACAAGTTGGCCGTTTTGAAATTGAATGGTGGTTTAGGTACTTCTATGGGTTGTATTGGTCCAAAATCTGTCATTGAAGTTAGAGATGGCCAATCTTTTTTGGATTTGGCTGTAAGGCAAATTGAATTTCTCAATCGTAAATATGATGCTGATGTCCCATTGTTGTTGATGAATTCGTTCAACACAGATGATGATACCGCCAAAGTTATCAAGAAGTATCAAGGTCACAGAATTAGAGTTAAAACTTTTAACCAATCGAGATTTCCAAGAATTTTTAAAGACTCGTTATTACCTGTGCCACAATCTTATGACGATGATATAAATGCCTGGTATCCACCAGGTCATGGTGATTTATTTGAAAGTTTAGTTGCCAGTGGTGAATTAGATGCATTGATAGCTCAAGGCAGAGAAGTGTTGTTTGTTTCGAACGGTGATAATTTGGGTGCCACTGTTGATATCAAAATATTATCACACATGATTGACTCAGGTGCCGAGTACATCATGGAGTTGACTGATAAGACAAGAGCCGATGTGAAAGGTGGTACTTTGATCTCATATGATGGTCAAGTTAGATTGTTGGAAATCGCCCAAGTTCCAAAGGAACATGTTGAAGAGTTCAAATCCATTAAAAAATTCAAAAACTTCAACACAAATAATTTATGGATTAATTTGAAGGCAATCAAAAGATTAGTCGAGGCTAATGCCATCCAAAGTGAAATCATTCCAAATGAGAAATCAGTCAATGTCAGAGGTACCGATTATAATGTTTTACAATTAGAAACTGCTGTTGGTGCCGCCATCAGACATTTCAACGGCGCCCATGGTGTTGTTGTTTCAAGATCACGATTTTTACCGGTCAAGACATGTTCTGACTTGTTATTAGTCAAATCTGATTTGTTTTACTTGGAGCATGGTGCCTTGAAGATTAACCCAGCCAGATATGGTTCTAATCCGTTGATCAAATTGGGTTCTCACTTTAAAAAAGTAAGTGGATTCCAGCAGAGAATCCCTCATATGCCAAAGATTTTAGAATTGGATCATTTGACCATAACTGGTAATGTTACTCTTGGTAGAGGTGTTCAATTGAAGGGTACTGTTATCATCGTTTGCTCTGATGGTCAAAGAATCGATATACCTAATGGTTCCATCTTGGAAAACGTTGTGGTCACTGGTAACTTGACTATATTGGAGCATTGAGTTATTATCGCTCATTTTTCTTCCCAAATTTTTCCATCATTCTATTCTACCTACCATATTAACCATCACCTGCATACAATACCACAATCTTTTTGTTGTGAATCGTATTTTTTTTTCCATTTTTCAGCTCCTCCGTTTGGTAGAGAATCAAAATTACATGTATAGTTTATTAGTTAAATAGTTACCTTCTATGCCTTTACAATTTTTGCCTACCATCTTGATGTTGTATACAACAATTTGCACTCTTTGGAAAAGGGTCAAGAATTCGAGAGAAAAAAAAGATCTGTAAAAAATTTACGTGTGAGCGAACTGAAATATCATCAACAGCAAAGAGTAGAACCTGAAATCACTGATAGTTAAATATACGGATCCAGATGATAACAAGACAATTTGTCAAGGTACCGTTGAAAAAAACGAGACAATTTTCCTCTACTCAGTTGACAAGGCTCAATCCTATACTTCCTATCGATATCTTGGGAGATTTGGAAAACGATGAAATCTCCAAGGAAAGGGAAGATCTTGAGAAGCAAAACAAAAATCTCAAGAGAGATTCCTTAGATCCTCAATTGAGAATGAAACAGCAACAGGAAGACGCTAATGATGGTAACAATAATAAGAAGAAAAAGGACCCGAACAAAAAGTGGGAAAAAATCAATGAATTTCTCTTCAAAACCTTTGAGACCGCAGGTATAACATTTGCCTCGTTGTTCATCTTGGGTTCAGCTGGATTATTATATCACAACATGTACAGATCCCACGTCGTGAGTAAGATGGAAAAGGCATTCGATGTTGGGGATCCAGCGTTTGAACTCACAATGCATAATCGTACCAATAAGGCAGGCAAGGCTTGGGTCGAGAGACCTCAACAACAACTCATGGATGAGATCATAAGTGGTAACATTCGAGGCAGGTATTTCTTGATGATCGGAGAGAAGGGTACTGGGAAGACATCAATGATCTTGGAGGCGATGAGAAAAGTTGGTGGCAAAAATTGTACCTTTTTAGATGCCCATGCTGATCCTGAAATTTTTAGGATAAGGTTAGGTAGAGCATTGAATTTCGAGTTCAACGAGGACTATATTGGGTCCTTGTTCTCAATCCGAGGCCCAAGAGATACCACTGCTATATTGGATATAGAAAGAGCGTTTAATAAGTTGGAAGAAGTGGCAGTGAGCCGTGTTAAGAAGACAGGATCTCCTCTAGTATTGGTTATTAACAATGCCCATCTCATCAGAGATGATGCCGATGGTATCAACCTCGTTGAACTCTTGCAACAGAAGGCGGAGACTTTGAGTGGGTCGGGATTGGTAACGATGATCTTTAACAGTGATGACTATTGGCTTTATGAGAGGTTGAAAAGATTAGGAACCAGATTAGAAGTGATCAACGTTCGTGATTTACATAGAAGAGACCTGATCGATCTGTTGAACTTGTCAAGGTTGAAAAATTTTGATGAGGAAGTGAATGATGATGTTCTGTCCCAAGTGTTTGACTTGATCGGTGGTAGACCACAACATCTAGCGCACGTTGCGGGCCATCGTGATATGATCAGTGCGTGCCACGAGATAATTGACCGCGAGAAGACGTGGTTGTTGAATCAGTGTACTTTGTTAGGGGAGAATATGGACGATGATGTCATGGAAAGTGGTAAGTTTTCCACCTCGCTGTTCTTGTTGGTACAGGAGTTGGTTAAAATGGACAGAGATCGTCTCTTATCCAGTGGTGATGGTGGAAAAGATATTTCCATTGCAGATCACCATCAGTTACCAGAATTACCCCTCTGGAGAGCCAATCAGATCATGACCAGATCAGATTACATTCAACAATATGACAATTTGAATATATTTACCATTGATTCGCACTCTCGCGTGCGAGCAGACTCTGTTCCTATGATGCGAGCATTCCACGAAATCTCATCACAACCGGGATTCGATTTGTTGTTGGAGGAAACATGTAACCGTGTGGCACTGATCGAGTCCTTAGGAAGGACAAGAGAGTTGGTACTGAAAGATTTGGTTCTGGGGAACAGTTACCTGATCAGCAAGAAAGATTCAGAGATCTCGTTTGTCAATAAGGAAAAATCGTATAAAAAAGTATTTGACGAAGATGGCAATATTATCAAGATGATTGAGATTGGAGAGGATGCAGGGCAAGATGAGGATGATGACGAACCAATAATTATGGAAGATATTGATAAGGAACAAAATACCAAGAAATGGTGGAGGAAAAGAATGGAGCTGTTAGGGGTGAGTTACATTCCAGATGGATTTATCGAACAAAGACATGAATCCAAGGATATAGAAGGTGAATTAGACCTAAATAGAGAATTGAACTAAGTAAGCTAATAACAAATTTTATGCCTTGTTGTTTCGTTTATACGGATTTATTATGATGAGATCTCAACCGGTCCAAGATATTTTCGTTGTCCATGATGTGAGACAATGGTTTATCATCTATGATTGCCTCCGGTGACAAATCTCTGCCTAGAACAATGACATCTTGAAACCAAATATCCTTATTCTGCGGTTGTCTCACTGGGGGTTTCCAATGAGGCCTGCAACCTTTTACCAAATCCTTTACAGTGTCCGTTGAACCATACTCATCTTTCCATGGAATTTTCTGGAGCCCCATCAAGTACGAAAATATCCCAGAGCATAGGGCTTCATTCGAATAACCACCTTCCAATACAGAAACTATTTTCAGTTTCGAGGAAAGAGGTCCAAATGTGTCGCACACGTCAGAAGCAAATTTGTGGTAAAAAGAGGTAGGTAAATTGACCCCATGTCTTTGCATCTTACTAGTCTCATGTTCGGACCCATCGAAGCCAGCAGACACCAAGATAAGAGGTTTGAAATTTGCATGATCAGTTTTGCTCTTGGCCTTTTGTAAAAATTGTAGAGCCTTTCTTATGATTTCCTTGTATTTCTCCTCATACAAGACATAAAACTCCTCTTTGGTTCCATAGTCTTCCAAATGAACATTCCATATATTGACGTCATGGTTCATTAAGCAAGTTGAAGCATTCTTGAGAGTATCACTATATGCCACCCCTAATTCGGTGGGATATGAGTTTATATCATGCATGGAGAAGTAACCAACTTTGGGACCTGGTATTGGCGCTCTTTTGAAATAATCATCAAATTCATCACCTCCATCAACGTCATCGTTTTCGATTTTCCATCCACCCCGCTTCCAGCAAATTTCTTGAGAGCCATCTCCATGGTGAAGATCTATATCTAAGATGACTGCGTGTGTAATATTATATTTTTCATACGCATACTGTATGGTGATTTGTGCATTGTTAATGAGGCAGAATCCTGATGGCGCAGAAGGATGTGAGTGATATCCCGGCGGTCTGATTACAATCATTGACTTTTTGATATTGTTTTCATACATCAGATCAACAGCTGTTTCAATAGCTCCAATCAGACCTTGTAACAGGTCAATGGTATTAGTGGTCAAATAAATGTCTCCTGGTGGCCAATTTTCAGGAACTTCAATTTCATTTCGAGATAATTTCAATTCTGCTTCTTCGCATAATTGAATCAAGTTCTTGGCCCAAAGTAAACCATGGATCCTTGTCACATGGTCTGAATATAATGAACCCATCTTCATTGACCTATTGATTTCAAATCTGGATGGTTTTAAAGCAAACAGTGCTGCTATACCGATCGAGCAAGCCAACAATCTTTGTGGTCTTTCAACAATACTGGAAAGCTCTCTTCTACTCACCCATTTCCTTTCAAATGAATGCTTTACCGATAATGGAGATAGCACTAGCAAAAGTCTATCCTCTTGCGGTATCATCTCGAGTAAATCCTGATGATTATTCAAATAAGTTTGAAAAATGGGACTCAAAACTGGGTTGATAGATTGCTCCACAATTGTCAAAATTGACAATTCAGATTCCAAGAAATCCATATCGCTAGAATGATCTTCAACAGACATTTTGAGTGGATATGATAGCTCAATAGACCGATTTTCAATATTGATCTGTCTTATCACACTTGTTTGATTCAACGAAGTGTGCTTGGATCTGACTGACTATTTCCTATTATTTTCTTTTCTTTTCTTTACTCTTTATAGCAAGATATAGGGGGTGCGTCGCGCGCGATAAGAAACAAGCATTACCTGAATTTACAAAAAAAGACAGTTATGACAGTTATAAGAAAGCTTTTAGTCTATTTAATAAAATATCTATATAGACAATTTGAATGTCTAAAGAATATCCAGAATCATTGCAAAAATTGGTTGAATGAAAAAAAAACAAAGAGAGCAAAAAAGGTCATAGAGCAAAATTTTATATAAAAAAAACCAATTTAATGATCAAAAAAGTTGGGTGGTGTTCCTGGTTAACTGATATATAAAGAAGCTATCAAAACCCATCATTGACTCCAATTTTTGGCTCATCGAGTAATCTCTCATCATTAATATCCCACCAGAATTTGAAAGTGTTGGTATCATCTACAAATGATTCTCTTTCAGATTTGGCAATATCCCAAGGTTTGGGACCAAGAATATAATGAATGTTTTTAACCTCCTCGTCGTGCCAGATATCGGAATGGATTTTCTTCAATGTCTTCAAAGCGTTGTATTTATAAGAGAGTCCGACCCATTTATTCTCAAAGACATCACTTAATAACGACTGGTCGGCAAATTCATAATTTGCGGTTCTTTCAGAGTTATTGATGGCTTTTGAAATCTTTTGATAGTGAGCACGATTTGGAGCAACAACTTGTAATCCACCATTACAAATTCCCAAACCCGAGTTAGAAGAAGGTCCTAAGACGTCATCAATAGCTTTGTAATTGGTATAAGCACAATTCTCTTTAACCCAATCCTTTGGATAGTGAGATTTGTTGTATGGATTACAAACACAAGCATGTGATGCTGCGAAGACTCTGTTTTCATCCAATTCTACGTCAAATAGTTCATCCATGTTTTTCAAAACCACCATATCACTATCTAATTGAACAACTTTTTTGAATTGAGTCAAATTGAAAGGTTGTAATTTTGACCAGCAATCGTAAAACCTTGGATCATTTGAATAGTCTTTATGGGAAGTTGGTAATAAGTACTCAATTTTCAATTTCGGAATCTTTCTCAGATCCAACAGTCTATGACCTTCTTGATCTAAAGTGTCTGTGTACAACGCCACTAATGGGTACTTGGAATTCACTTTTTTCAACGAGTAGTCCAAGGTGAGTAATCCTGACATGTAGACGGTATTGGTGATAAGAGTGGTCCAGACTTTGTCATGACTAGACAAATCGGTATCTGGTAAGATAGTCATCTTGTATATTATACAATTGAAAGCTTGTTATCGTTGTTCTATAATTGGAGAATATATATTTTTAGAGCTTCTCGATCAAGACAAGTTTTAATAACTCAACTTTCCTTTTAAAAACTAACTTCACTAAAATATTTCTTG
This sequence comes from Nakazawaea wyomingensis, assembly GCA_030567715.1. Classification (NCBI taxonomy): domain Eukaryota; kingdom Fungi; phylum Ascomycota; class Pichiomycetes; order Alaninales; family Pachysolenaceae; genus Nakazawaea; species Nakazawaea wyomingensis. The sequence goes on from JAJLSQ010000009.1 coordinate 19,950, forward strand.
CTTGTTGCTGCCTGCACTCACTATTTTAATATTTATCTCGTTTAAATCTTTAATTTTTTTTGCCTTTGTTGTTCAATAAATCACAAATAAGCGATGGCGGTTCTGGTAGTGGAGGTGGCAAGATTGAAGAAAGAAAAATAATAATTGTAATTAAGTAAATAATAATAAAAGTAAATAGACTTCGGTTAATGTATCAATATTATCATTAGGTCAATAGAGAAATTTCTTTTGCTGTTGTTGAATACGGCGGCAAGAGTTGTCCATCATCTATAAAGAGCAATTTAAACCCGACCGAGAGATTTTTTAGTTTTCTCATGCATTATATATAATAACAAACAATCTGATCTCCTTGATTCAATTATTAGCATGGTAATTAAGCTAATTTGCCACCTCTCTAAGATGATCGATTTGATTTTAATTAAGCTATCTACAAGTGATTTTAGTTTAATATGTTTTCAATTTTTTGTTTTTCTGATATAAATATATCTCTCTATCTTTCAAGTCATAATATGTGGCATGGGGCACTTCACCATTCACTCTCACTGGTGGCTTTTTGGAAAGTATAGTCCTTGCCGTTAAAACTAGCTATACCTTCTTTTAAGTTACATTTCCATTTATTTTTAACCCTTTGCACTTTATCATAAAGGCACAACATTATATTACCTTCTTGATCATCTCCATCATCTTCCGACTCCAGAGAATCACTATCGTCCAAGTCCGAATTGATATCATCTGAACCAAATCCATCTTCTTCGTCATTCTTTCCATCCTCATTATCACCGTCATCATCATCATCATCATCTGAATTGGCTCCATCTGCCTGTTGTATTATCTTCACCCTTTTCCTATTTCTTCTCTTCAATTTATTCATATATTTGGTTGCAGCATCTTTACTCTCCACCTCTATAGTTAATTCAAAATTACCATCCCCTTGACTAACAATTCTACCCCCACTTGGCAATACCAAACCTGAGTCCTCCTGTTTAGCCGTTGTTGTAACTGTAGGGTATTCCATACCAGTGGACACACTTGCGTTCAAGTCAGAAATGGGCAATTGTCCCATTGGTGGTGGTATCAGCAGCAGCAGTTGTTCCTGTTGTTGTTGCAGTTGCAGTTGCAGTACCTGACCATATTCACCATTTGTATTTAAAGCCAAGCTATTAGAATCCTCCAAGGTTTCATTCTCCTCGTTATTCTGCTGAGCCCAAGGGAAATTTGCAGCCTGTGATAACACCAATTTCTCCATCCAAATCTATATGAAAAAAAGTTAGTTTTCCCGATATTCAAATTATAGAATGAACCGCACTATACTTACTTTCCTCAAGTCCTGCAAAGTTGCCTCATCAATCCCACTATTTTCAAAGTCTTGTCTTGATTCGGAAATGACATCTTCGATGATATCTGCATATATATTTGCCTAATGTTTATCAAGTTTATTAGTTAGTAATCAATCAATCTCAAATATTAGATTTTTTTTTATTTTTTCCAGCCTCTTGTTGATGCAGAAAAAGCCGCCAAAAAATAAAGGGAAACTTACAGCTTCGGTATTTGACATAGTGGTGGATCAAATGGTTATTGTGAGAGTTCGAATTATACTGTAGAAGGGGATAACAACAGTAATAATTGCAGATTGTATCAGTTGTTGAAAGAGTGGGAGCTTAGCGGTATTTATACCGACGAAAAAAAATTCTGTATTTTTACTGAAAACAGCAGGATTTTGGGTCTTCGAGACACGACTATTCAAATCAGATAGATAGATAGAAGATTCTTTGATCTCTCACTTCCTTCTCTTTATTATTGGAGATAGTTAAAAGAATAACACAATAAGATCATAAATAAATGATCAACAACATTCATTTATTCATTAGTTGAAGGAGAATTAAATGAGAAATAGATTAAAGAAAAAAAAAATAAAGAGTAAAAGCAGTAATTCTAATGGGTACCGGATGGGGATACAACTGGGGCGGTTAGATAAGAAATACTGCAGCGTTGTTAAAAGATTGCACAAAATGCAGAACAAAAAGAGATAGATATATTTGTACCCACAATAGTCGTTCTTTCTTTCGTTCTTTCTTTTGTCTTTTTATATTCTTTTCTACTTGAAAGTTTTATCTATTGTTATCTGTGTCTCTTTGTGGTCAACCAAGTAATTGATCAACCAATTGATTAAAAGAGGTGAAGCTTATCAAAAGAACAAAAAATCAAAACACAAAAAAAACAAAAAAACAAAAAAAAACGCGAAATTCAAAGAAATCAAAAAAGTAAACAAAAAATAAAACAATTAGATATAGGTTCATCATCTCATAAACAAATTGAACAACCCATTTATTGATTGATTGATTGATTGCCTCCTAGAACCTGTAGATCATAACTTTGATTACTACAATGGACACTGACAGAATCATAAGAGAGGCAGAAGCTTTCAGCCCGCTGAAGACTTCCCCTGCAATATATGAAGACACTAAAGAAACAACTGTTGATCAGATTACGAGAATTCCCCATGGATTATCACACAAACATGGCGTCAGACTGACTTCAGACAGAAGAAACTCTATGAGTGCAGTCAGAGAACCGTTGTCGTTGGTAGACTCCTCCCCATCTTTAACCAATCACAAAGACACTTATACCTGTCCCAGAGTAAACAAATATTACGATAAGCAACTCCACGAATTGAAAAGGTCAAAAACCAACTTGGACTCAAAGTTGAAGAATGTTACCCAGTTTGGAACACAAGAGGAAGAAGAATTGAACAAAGAAAATGGATTCTCTACTCCTTCAAGGGTCTCATCTGACTATATGTCACGTCGTCAATCCACCCTTCAAACTCCCTCTTTGTCATTGAAAAGAAGGTCTTCTGATATCACCGATTCATCAAAGAAGGTCAAAGTAAGAAACTCAATTTTGAAGACACCACTGAGGCCAACAGATCCAGTTGCTGCTAGTCCAACCAATGAACAAAATAGCAGAATTGTTGATAATAGTCATTTATTATTGAACACCGAACATCCATCATCATCGAGCGCCATGACTAGTCCATTGGCCAACGTTAGTCATATGAACTCATCTCATGTCAGTCTTAGCAATGATGAAATTGAAAACATCGATGCTCAGACATTGATCGAAGAAAACTCCTTACAAGAAGGAGAACAGGTTGATGAACAAAAATCTGGTTTAGATCTGAATTCTAGTATTTCTCATGAGGAAGAATCAATGACCACAACAATAGAGAAGGTGGACGAGAAAAATCTGGATATTGGGGATGGCAAGATGGTTTTAAGAAATAATAAGATATCCTTACCATCTTTAAACTATGATGATTTCCACTTTGATGATGCCACTGATGATAATAATGCGTCTGATTTTGAGCAAACAATGACTTCTCCAACTTCAAACCCAACATTTACACTTAGACAAGTACAGGAGTTACAGTATGATCACTCTATTGAGATTAAAAGGCTTAAACATATTATAGATGAAAAAAATACTAGAATCTCTGATTTGACTGATTCTGTAAGAAATTCTTCTGACAATTTTTACAATCTGGAGAATTTTCTGGCAACACTAGAATCTCAAAAAACTGAATTGTTGAAAGAAAACAAGATTTTGAGGATGAGAGCTGATCTAGCAGAATCAAAGACTGACAAATTGATAAGACAAAGCAAACAAAAAGACCATAAAATTGCCCAATTGAATGAAAAAATCTTACAATACAAAGATTATCATGTAAGATTAAGAGAAGAAGTAGAAAGCAACATAACTTCTTTACAATCACACCTCGACGTGGAAAATGAAAACAACAAGGAATTATCTACCAAAATTGGAACTTTAACAAATACAGTTTCAAACTTGAGAGTAAATTTGAAAGAAAAATCACAAGAAATTGAGAAATTGACCAAAATATCACAAGAACTGAATGATCAACAATCAATGTTGAAAGAACAAGTTGAAAATTTGAAGGATCAATTACTTCAGAAAGATGATGAAATTAAAGATTTGACAAAATTCAAAGATGACTTGGAAATAGCTATTGAATCATATGTTCAACAAATTTCAGATCTCGAGGAGAAAAATGCCTCTTTCAAAGAAGAATTAGATACAATAATTGAAAACTACCATCTGAAAGAAGCTGAGACGGAAAAACAACAGCAAGAGATCAGAGATCTCCATGACTCTTTGGAAACTAAGATGAAGGAATTAGATCTTTTATTTGACCAAAAGGAAGAAATACAACAAGTATCTGATCAACTTAGAGTTGATCTTGACGAAAAAAATGAGGAGATCTCCCAGATTTATACCGATGCTGATCTGCAAAAGGAAGAGCTTGATAAAATTATATCAGAACTACGTGATCTGAATAGTTCTCTCGAAATCCAAGTTGAGAATGGTAATGAGAATTTGAAGAAATATTTGTCTAATTTAGAGGAGAAGACAGAAGAGTTAGAAGAATTGAGAGCTAAAATAGCTAGCTTGGAATCCTCATTGAATGACAAAACTAAAACTGAATCTCATCAATCTCATTTAGAGAAGAAAATGTCCTCTATGGAAAGGGAATTAGTTGAGAAGAATCAAAGACTTGAACAGTTAGAGGATAGATTTGAAGAATTGAAAGAGGATTTAGATTTGAAAAAACGGAAGATTGATGATTTAAATGAAGAAATCGAATTATTAACTCAAAAATTGAATGATCTGGATATTGAGGCCCAAGCTAGAATAGAAGAATCTGCTGCTGATCTTTACCAACAATACAGTGCTAAACATGTCCTGAAGGTGTCAGTTTTGAAAAAAGAATGGTCACTGAGAGTGAAAGAAATCGAGGCAAAATATTCGCTTTGCTCAAGGGAAGTTGAAAGTTTGAGAAATCAACTCAATAAAGAAAGGAAGGAAAACGCAACAATGGTACGTTTGTGGGATCAATATGTGGATATGGATAAAAAAAATGAAAAACTGGTGTGATAGATAGATAGATCGCGTTTGTAATTTCATATAAAGACCTAATTATTATTCATTTACATCAATAAAGAAGCTGTTAGACTTATATTAAACAACAAGGTGGGTGGGCTAAAACTAAGTTTTGGCATCTCATGAAGTGCATCTTGAATTTTAAAAATTGTCTGATTCATAGATATAGTTTAATTTGAATCTCCAAAAGAAACGAACAAAAAATCTTTCAAAAAAAAAAAAAAAAAAAAAAAAACACAAAAAAGTAAAACAAGACTTTTGTTTGGGGTGGAAAAGATACAAGATACTGGATCAAAAAGGTGATCTCTCAAAGGACAGATAGATTTCTGAGTTGTTGGAAGTTGGATTTGTCTCTTGCAAATATACAGCAGAAGGATATACCACTCCATACTATAGACTGCTATATTAACTCGACTTGATATAATTGGCATTGTCGATATTGGTTACATACAACAACAACAAACTTTTTTTACTTGGTGACGAAAAAAACGCGTTTACACAATTGCAGATTAAACTAACTGCCCAGATATATCCCAGATTTTGGCACAAACTGGTAGCCAGTAGTTTTGTGACGTTTTACTTACTATGATTTCACAAGATGGGAGTAGTTTGGGTGCTTCCGATGCTCCGCTTGGGAACTCTGAATTAGCACTTTATCAAAGTGAGAATGAAAGGTTGCAAAAGGAAAACAATGAACTACGGAGAGATAAGACAATATTAGAAGAGATAATATCAGAGAAGGATAAGTTGATCGGTAATTTACAATTGCAAGTCGAAAACCTTCAAAAATTCTCACCCACACTCAAATCCCCTGTCACAACAACAAAACTAATTTCTGGCCCACCTCCAAGATCAGCTCAAAGAGGTTTAAGAAGTGTCAGTAATCCGATTGTTTCTTCCGATTCAAAGAGCTCACCGCTTGATCAAGTATCTGACGTCAAAAACGAGTCTCATCAAAGTGAACTTCTAGAGGAACATCATACCACTTCGATGAAACATTCGGTATTGACAGATAAAGATGACACCATCACCGAAGATACAGAGGTAGAGGTTACCACTCAGCACCAGGATCAATTTGTAGAAATGGAGCTTCCTCCTGAAAGAAATCCAAACCATCATATACCACCAATCACATTCGATGATCGGTCCCCAATTAAGTCGGATGCTAGTTCTACTTATTCACTACAGAAATTTGACCATGATGACTTTGATAGTCATACCACAAGGAGCAGACTGTCAACAACCAGTATACTAGCTACACCATTGGCGTCACCTAATAGGCCAAGTGCACAGCAAGCTCATTTTATGGGAATTCCTGTTTCTGAGATGACATGGGGCTCTTCCCCTAGAAATTCGGCATCCCCTCTTCGGGGTAAAAATCCATCATTATCACCAATGAGAGATCAATTGTTTTCTAGCGTGCTTCCCAATCTTCATACACCGAATCCAAGCAAGGCTGAAAGTAATGTTGATGATGATGAATTCAATTTTTCACCAATCAGTGGAACTAATGGAAGCTCGACAAATATTGTCAAGTTGGATAATCCAATAGGTACACACATATCTACCCATCCTGTTAGAAATTCTCTTGAATCTACTGAGAGACCAATCAGGCATTCATATCAATCCAGTGTTAATGAGTTAGACTCAGTGATCGAATATATGGACAACAGGTTGAATGTCAAGGAAGGTAGGGTGCGTCCGCGCGCTTCCACAATCAATACAGTATCACCCCAACTGCAACTGCAAATTCAATCACCACCTGTTCAGCATGAACCCGTATCACCATCGAAACCTATAGACTCTTTGAAATTTCCCCATCAACCAACTACTCACAAGCTTCCATCAGAATCGAACCTTTCAAAGCAAAGTAATAATTTGGAAATCAAAGATAAAGGTTTATATGCAAATTCTTTCAATTCAAGTCCAGCGGCTAGCGTTAATACTAATTTGAATCTCAATTCTAAAGTATCGAACTCACTGAGAATTGTCTCTACACCAATATTGATTCAACAGTCAACTCCCAACACCATTAGTTCGGAAAAATTCAGCAATTTTGATGAAAACGAATTAAAGGGATTGATGGTGCGTCCAAATGATCTCGAGACTACTTTGGTTGCAGTGGTGAGCGTTATAGATGGGTCAGTACCCACTGGAAAGAAGAGAGCTGATGATCCGTCCATAACTTTGGGTTGTTTTCTTGTCGAGAATTCTGGCGAAAGACGTGAAATTTTCAAGTTTACCAAAACCTATTCACAACTTCTAGAATTTGATAACATCGTTCGACCTCATTTTTTCGAATTGTTACCATTACCTGAGTTGTCATCTTTTTTGAAAACAACACCAAACACTGTTGAATTTAGAAGGCAAATTTTGAATAATTATTTCTACAAGTTGTATGAACTTAAAGTTAAGCCAAAAGACCTTCTGTTGGCTATTTGCAGATTTGTTTCCACCGACCCTGTGTTCAAGTTTGATTTCAATGAAAACGTTGTCAAAGATGGTTACATGTTAAGAAAATCTTCAGGAAAATTGAACGTGTCGTGGAAAGTGTCATTTTGCACCGTATTTGAGAGCACTTTCGAACTCACTGACCAAATTTCAGGTAAAAAACAAGTGTTGAACGTGCTTGAGTGCAAGTTAGTAAATGAGGAAGATACTAGGGATATAAGGTATGGTATATCAATATTGGAACCAAGAAGAAATGTTCTATCTTCTTCCAATAATAAGATCTTGTTATGCGCAGAATCCTACGAAGACAAGGCTGAATGGTTGGAGGCGTTAGCCAAGGCCAGCAGCAACTTGAAACCACAATACGTGAAGAGTTCTGCAGCTAGTACTATGTCAATTCCAGCTTCGGATCTTTCACCGGATTCGGGCACGTTAAAGCACAACAACTCAATGAACAGTGCAAAAGCTAGTAGCCCTGTAACAACTACAACTACACACACAACAACAGTCACAACTACAACCGTACCTACAACATCTACATCAACAACAGTGGTACCTAACAATGTTGATCCTCCTGCTACTCCCCTGTCTCAGTCATACTCGTTCGATGATTCAAATACCCTTAACAGTGTGTCGAAGCCCAAGAAGAGAGCTGGGTTGTTCGGCAAGATAAAGCTGGGTAGAACTAATAGCCCTGAAAAGCCACCGGATCTATCAATTACACCTTCCACAGTTATTGAACCAGTTACAAACTTGGAACTGTACCAACAGCAACAGCAATATGTATTACCATCCGCTACAGATTCGACATTCAGTTTCTCACCATATAGTCCCTCTAAAAGCTTCACATCATCAACTGAGTTGTTTGGTTCTTCATTGGAAACTGCGATTGAACTATCATCTAATGAATATAAGGGTAGGATTATACCTTCCATATGCTACAGGTGCATAGATTATTTGGAAAAGAAGGATGCTATTTATTCTGAGGGTATTTTTCGACTAACAGGTAAGTCATCAGAAATCAACCAGTTGAATGAACTGTTCAATACGAACTACGATGTCGATTTTAGCAAACTTGACAGACTTCCAGAAGTTGATTCCATATCAACTTTATTGAAAAGATATTTGAGAAGCATGAAAGAAAGTGTAATCACCCCGAAGTTGGTTTCTTCATTGAAGCAACTGCCAAGTACACTGCAAGAAAAGGCAATATACTATAAGAAGGAGGTTAGAGGCTTGTTGCCTAAGCACAATTTTGACTTGCTTTATGTTCTACTTGAATATTTGATCAAAGTGATAAAAAATAGGGAATATAACAAAATGGATATCAATAATATAACAATGTTATTTTCTGTCAATTTCAATGTTGATGATGACCTCTTAGCAGACCTCATCATTGACTTTGATTTCATATTTAATGAAGCTGCTCAACCCGTTCCGAAGGAAGATAGACCTCATTTGAGAAGGTGAAAAATAAAAACGAAAAGGGTTTATTCCGTTACGATTGAATTTATTGTCTAGCTGGTTTGTTTTTTTTTTATTTTTGTAAATTATATAATCGAAAGAGATATTTTTAAGGTTATTTAATTTGATGAATGTACCATGAGATTACTTTGGCATCCAAATCATCATCATTCATGTTGGATTTCAAATCATCGTTTTCTAAGACCAGATTAAAAGCTGACATGCATCTGGCGTAAATATCTCAAAATTTTTTGAAGCCTTTGAATTGAACATGAGAGATTATATCACTATAAGAAACAAGAGGTCTCATTAATAGAAGTTTATCTGTCCTAAATGTTGTGCTCTTGTCTCCTCTGTTAATCAACGAAGACTTTGTAATTGGGTAATTTGTTCAACTTCAATTCCAAAGCAAAAGTCAATTCCTGGGCAGACAATTTGAATGAATACTGAATGTGTAGCTGAGAATACTATGTCAACGATGGAATAAAGTAGATAATTCAAGATTTCAAAAATCCCCTTTTTTTAAGTCTAAAATGATAATTACAACCAACAGTCCCCTATCAATCAATGTTAACTTCAGCTGATTATTAGGAAAATGATCGTGCATTGATTGTACTATTAAGGGTCTTCAACGACGATTAAAATTATGATAAGTTTATCTTGGATCAACACAAATCCCGTTAGTGTTTCCCTTTAGACTACTACATAAGTTCAATGATGTTGGAAAAAGCTACTAAAAGAACTGTCTTTCGGTGATTGAATGATTTTAACTTAAAATCAAATTTCAATATTTCGAAAACAGACAGTGTGCCAATAAATGGTTTTCTTTGTAAATGACCTTGTAAACTCTGTATCATCCCTTAACAATATGATTAGTTTGTTTTTTCTCACACATAACTCCGCATTTTGTAGAAAAAAGGTAGCTGAAGATTATAGTCTCCATTACCTAAAGGTTTTGAAAGTTACAATGAAAACAGTGAGTTGCTAAACACAAAAGATAGAACAACTAGATATTGGTCTATAATAGGTGTCCTAAATTATCAATAAAGTAGATGTTTGCGTAAAAAAAAAAAATAAGCACCCATGCTGGGAGTCGAACCCAGAATCTTTTGATTAGAAGTCAAACGCGTTAACCATTACGCTACACGGGCTTTTGATGTTTTTTTTCTTTGTTTTAAATTTATGACTCAAATTGATTATTTTTGTCTTAGCCTCATTTCCGCCACATTAGCCACATTTCCGTTTGATTTTAATATTTTGCTCTGTTTTTGCGTTTGTTATCCCTCTCTGGGTTGTATAAAGTTAGTTAATAAATCAAGTTGCCACATCATTGCTAAGGTTTATATTTTGGTATTTATATAGTCTTTATATAGCGCTTGGGTCTCGATGTTTATATATTTCGATTTAACAATAAACTCTTTGATCCTGTGAAAAAAGTAGGTAATAAATCTTTATTTTATTCGATTTGATATTTTGATCTGATTTTTCCATCTTAGATCCTTATATATGAGGTTTAGGAATCAAAGCTGCATAAGAGTCATTCAGCAATTTTTCAAGTAACACAAGCATTTATGACCAGGATTTGGTCAAATTCAGTGAGAACTTTTCAGTATACCGAAGATTATCACAGATCAATCATGATACATATATTACATAAGGATTAAGCAAGATCAATGTGAGATCATTAATTCATGATCGAGATTCATAACCGTCAAAGAATAAGCCAAGGAATATTATTTTATAACATTCAATTTACTATATGATTTAACATAATGAGTGAATCGATTACAAGAATGTAGATGATAACTGAATTACTTTGTAGGGGATAACATCATTACTGATCATGTTATTCTTTGAATGATCAAAGATATGCTGAAGTTATGAATTGAAGAATATAAGGAACAAATTTTTTTAGGGTGTTGGAAATGAATGAAAACTATGCTCTTAGAGAGTTATCTTTCAACTAACTATATTTTATGCACCGAAATTTTACATAATCAAGGAATTATTGGACTATTTAAATCGACAATGAATTATAGAGCAACTCTTATCAATGGTTATTTTTCGATGAGAGAGGTTTTTATTACTGAAAAAGTTCAAAACTCATTTATAACTTTCAGCTCTGAATTAGCGCCTTTTAGATGCAAATCTATGTGAACAAACAATCACCGAGCCCTATATTTTCAAAAAACTTTGAAAAAGTCTTGGCCATATCAGCTAAAGAAGCTTAAAAGCATTATATTTATTATAGATTCTCATAGCAAAACTAGTTTTCTTGATGGATATTTGGAGATTGTTCTTGCTTGGTATCGTAATGAATATATATTTTATGTTCTATAACAATCGAAAACTCTTCTACGATAATTCATAATGTCATCTAAAAATGTAACTTCGGTTACCAAGGTAATTTATTTACACTCTCCGCTGGAGAACTCAAAGTTAAAATTAGAGCAGTAGATTTTGTGCCTCACCAGTTATTTAAACAATATTCTAACCCTTCATCGAAGTCTCCAGCCTCTCATCGTATTTTAGTATAGTTTCTCAGATTTGAAGCTGAAATGTAGGTTAAGCATTGTATGAGATATTTTGACAAATCAACTTCGGAACCCAGTATTATTGATAGTTACTTATCATGAAACACATCACCCATTATAGGTGGAATAGTTCTAACAATATATCTTGGAGATTTTTCCATCTAGACAGTATAGGCTCCTCTTTAGCCCAAGAGTAAATAATGGTATAGCTAGATATCTGACATGACCTTTGAGTTTGAAAGATAATTTGAAAGTAAACTTGTGGGAGTTCCTTACGAAGAAGGACACCAATTCAAAAGTTGTTAGGTGTTTCCCGAATCCAATTAAGTTTGAACTAGTACGAGTATCCACCCCAGAAATAGCTAGAATTCGAGACAGATGAAATGGGTTTGTTGAGCTTTTAGTGGTACAAAAGGCAGCTGGAGTCGTTGCATATGCAATTTCTCTAATTGTAGTGCATTAACAATGGACTTCTAAATCCGGTAATGTTCTCCTTATATCGTAATTTATGAGAGCTATACAACGGAATACATTTCTACTAACATTGTAATATACTACTCTCATTTGAAGGAATGATAAGCCAGAAATTAAAAACACACATGGTGGATTCTATCATTTTTAGAATCTAGATTGAAAAAAAGATAAAGGCGATATTCTTAGTCAGTGAGTGGTGCACTTATACCAAGAGAGATGAACACGTTTAGTAAGGAAATCTTAAATGAAATAAATATGTCCTTAACCAATAGTAAATTAAATCTACTGCATTGATTTCGCATATAACAATACGGATTTTATGGTCACGATAACGGACCAGTATTTTCTGTCTTGAGTCTGTGGTGAAGTAAAATCAATCATTCGAAAAATATCTAAAAATTTTTTCTTTTTCTGTTTGAAAAAGATTATCTTTAAAAAAGTTGCACACAGTTAGAACCAACCTGTGAATGTACTTCGACATATATAAAGGGATATTCAAGCACTATGGCATCTTCAGTTCGAGAGATCAAGGGATTCAGTGTTCTTCCCGTTGTATTACCACCAACGGCTGTTCAAGAGAAGACATTTAAGTCAGATGTTTTCCAGTATATATACTTGAAGAAACACTCAATAAATTCGAAAGATGAAGAGGTAAGAGATTTTGCCAACAGATCTCTATTCGCAATTAATCTTCCAGTAAATACCACATTAAGTTCATTGAAAACATTCTTTGGCAAGATTGCGACTGGTGCTATAATTGAGAAATTTGAAATTAATAATGATATTAGCCAGCCTTTCAAAATTGACTTGACAAAGTTGACAAGTGAAATAAGTCAAGGTGAAACAGAGTATGAGTCACAACCAACATTACCATTAGGTTGTGGTTTGATTACTTTTGTAGACAAGAATGCATTAAGCTTAGCCTATGATTCGATAAGGAAGATAATAAAGAACTCAAAAAAAGTGACGTGGGAATTCAACCCTGAGTTTGGAGGAATCAATTACTTCGATTCGTTGTATGCTGGAGACTTCTTAGATGCATCTTCTTTGTCCGAACAAGTCGCTGAGGACATGCTTTTGTTCAATCAGAAGGAGGAAGAGAGTTTGAACGAGGTGCAAGAAATGAAAGAGATTGTCGATGAAGATGGTTTCACTTTGGTCGTGGGGAGCCACAGAAAGACAAAGAATGGTGTGTTAGGAAAGTTCAAATCACAACAGAGTTATGAGTTGGAGAAGATAAATAACAGTAAGAAAAAGAAGGAGAAACTTGATTTCTATAAATTTCATATCAGAGAGAGCAGAAAGCAACTGCTGCTTGAACTAGCTGATAAATTTAAAGAGGATCAAGAGAAGATAAAAGTTATGAGAGAAAAGAGAAGGTTTAAGCCTTATTAAATGTAAATATATAAACACAACTTTTAATAAAATTTGCAAAATGAGTAAAGTATTTATTTACCTCCATGTTGAAAAACATTTGAACTATATATAAGAAGAATAAAGGATTATATGTATGAGCAGTGTGTATTGGGTTCTGTTTAACCAGTCTTCGAAAAAATCAGGCTTTGTTGGATCTCACTCTATCTACCTCATTCAACAATTTGTCGTAAGCCTCGTCCAATTCGAGGGAGTTAATAGATCTTGGTGAACCTGGTTCAAATGGATTCAAACTCACTGGAGAACTAAAACTTTGCTTTCCACCAAAAGCCTTGTCGTTCAACTTATCCAAAGATTGATAGTCATCCACTTGTTGATACTCTCTCAGTTGAGACAGTAATATTGGGCTAGTAACTTGTGACAGTTGCAGCAGCAGCAGCAGTTGCTGTTGTTGGAGATCTTTACCAATTGCCAACGTGTTGTATAAGTCTTCAATTTGGATGTTTCTGTTGTGATCGGTATTAAATTTGTCAATCAAGTCATTCACCTTCTGCAAACCTTTAGATCTGATGATCAGCTCACGTAACTCAGGAGCAGATGGCAAAATGTTCAATTTTTTCGGAATCGTCTGCTGAATTACTGAAGGATTAGAAGCAGTAGTAGGAGTAGGAACAACAGATGGCTCCACCAACAGCGACATAGGTTGCGAGGACGAATGTTGATACGATGAAGCAAGTGGAAATTGAGGCAGAGATGTTGTTTGCTTTGAAGAAGTTGAATTCGAAGATGTACCACGTTGTTGCTCAATAGGAGTAGGAAAAAGTGAGTCTTGTTGTTGCATGAAGAACCCCCATTTATGGAATTCACCTTCCTCTTCCTCTTGTTGCTTGGCATGCTCAGAGGTATGGGACAATTTCCTGAACAAGACAGGGCGACCAGTACTTTGATCGATAGGGATATCTTCACCTTCTTTGTTCGAGTCAGCAACAACCATATGTGGTTGCTCAGTCGTCACTGGATGTTGAGGTTTGAACGCAGAAAAATATGAGGTTTGATGGCTGTTCATTGGCAAGTTTGGTGAGACAATAGGACCAGATTCCAAAATATCAGAAGAGACTTTATGCATATGCTCGTCATCAGTTGAAATCGATGGAACATTTGTCTGTGGAGTGGTTTTGTTTTGTTCTTCCTCTTCAAAGATGTGCACAACTTTCTCAAGTGAACTGTCCAACAAACAAAATCTTATCAAAGTTTCTTTACCTTCTAAAGCTAACTCCCCTCTCATTCTCAAATCAAACAACTTGTCCATCTGTTTATGGATATCTTTTCTCACTCTTGTTGTCTTCTCAATCAAGGCATTAGTTATAATTTCCTTGGAGTAAACTTCCTCAGATCTCTTAATAGTAGTTTCCGAAGGTTTCTTGTTTTCCAACATCTTCTCCACCGCTTGGGTGATCAATGAACCATCAAACATCAACTCTTCATCACTTCTTTGATATTCGAAATCCAAGTCCTTGTTCATTGACTTCTCCATATTGATCATCAAGTACAACGCAATTTTCGAAGTAAGGTCTTCTGGAATCAAATCGTAATCAATGTCCAATGTGTAAATAGATGATAGTTTTAAAGCACCATATAAGGCCACTGCTGTTGCATAATTAATATCCTTATGACCCAAGAATGAAACATGAATCAAGTTTTTACATTCTGGTAATATGTTGGAAATGGCTACCAATTCAGGGGCTGTTAATTCATCCAATTCAAAATGAATTCTCTTCAAATTTTGAAACTTAGGTAACCATTCAGCCAATGTCGATATGATTGCTGGAAAACAATGAGGTATATTACTAAGATCCAAAAATCTTAAAGTTTTGATGGATGAAAGCGTCTTTATCATATCTTGACAGTCCTTAACAGTGACGTTTGTTGAGTTTAAAGAGAAGAAAACTAATTTTGTTGACTCTTTAAAAGTGTTGATGAATGGCCGAAGTTGCCCGTTACTCATATCGTTGAAGGCAATATCGACACCAATACAGGTGGAAGATTCTTTGGTTATCCATTTAGCTAAGACTTCAGTCTTCTCCAAGTTCAAATTAGTAGAAGCAACACCTAATCTTTTGGTGGATAATGATATACCACCTTCGATCAATTTTTTGCATTGGTAATTATTGAGCTTGCATCCGTTGATAACAAGCTCTTCAATTCCGCCTCGCATCATCAATGACTCGTTAAACAAGGCCCAGTCCATTTCTGACCTGTGCATATTCTTAGGAGTATCCAGTTTGACCTTCTGTTGAGAAATGTCCAATTTAATCAACGATTTAGATTGGGTTAAAAATTTGCAAAGGTATAACCACCCTTCACTATCAATGGCAACGTTTCTCAACGACAATTTCTCCAAAAACATAGAGTTGGCAATTGACGCTAGGACAATTTTCAACATCTCTGCATCGATTGTCACGTTATCAAAGATGATGGTCATTATTGGAGTAATAGCTAAGAAATCAGAAAAGGACAAAATATCGATCAATGTGGGTTTTGGGTTCAACATCTTCAAAACAGTCAAAGGTTTAGTCTTGTGTTTTAATTGCTTCAAAGTTGCAGGAATCGGTAAAATCTCTCTTAAATGGCAACATCTAGTGTAGACAGTTTCTAGCG
The DNA here is from genome assembly GCA_030567715.1 of Nakazawaea wyomingensis. Lineage (NCBI taxonomy): Eukaryota > Fungi > Ascomycota > Pichiomycetes > Alaninales > Pachysolenaceae > Nakazawaea > Nakazawaea wyomingensis. The sequence continues at coordinate 35,864 of JAJLSQ010000009.1, forward strand.
AAATTTCCTTGTCAGCCTCTTCATTTTCAGTCTTCTCTCCTCCTTTGTTATCAGTATTATTTTGGTCAGATGCCGGATCCTGAGGATTATGAAAATAGTCAATGTGATGGTGAAGTGGTTGATCTATATCATGCAAGTTAGATGGAGTATGAACAAAGTTGATCTCCTCCTCTTCAAAAGTTTCTTCTCTTACTTTTGAAGATTTACTGATCTTGAATGACGCCACTTCCTTGGCCATTCTCTGAGCGGCAATATGAGCTTCCATTGCATGTTTTTGGGACTCTAACACTGCTTTTCTTTGTTTATCATAAGCAAGCTCCAACCACTCAGAGTTGTGCGATGATTGTTTCTTGGGAGCAATAACGCTGTTATTGCTATCTGCAATACCTATCGACAATCTTGCAGGCTCAGCCAAGATATCTTCGGGTACTAAGACATTACCCTTTTTAGGATTTCTGGAAGGAATTTGTTGCTGAGGATCATCCTTCAACAAATCCAAGGCAAATGTAACCCTTTTTAATTTCATGGACGAAAGTATATCAGCACTGGATTTCGTCACAGGTTGGGTAGATTGTTGTTTTCCATTGGAGACTTGACTGTGATCAACACTTTTCTTCGGTTGTTTTGATGTTTGTGCTTGTGCTGTTAATGATGATGATGCTACCCCTGCAACTGTTGGTGACATTGTTGCTTTCGTTGCTGATGGAATTGATGATGATGATGATGACGCAGATGATGCCGTTGTTGTGAGAGATGGTGCAGTAGTTTGTATTGGTGTCAGTGGTTGCGATGATGGTGCATTTTTGGTAACACTGAGTCGTCTTCTTATGCCAAACAACCCTTTTGACTCAGGTGGAGTGCTAGAGACCTGTCCTTGTTGCTTTTTCAGTCCTTGATTGATGTTCGAGAAGGAGACTGTAGAATTTGCAGATGTAGCCTGTTGTAAAGGACTTGCGGTAATAGGTGAAGAGTTGGAAGATGATGGTTTTGAAAACTTTGATGAAATAGAGCTGAGAATGTTTTTCTTTCCGGATGATGTAGTAGGTTGAATAGATCCCAAAAAGGTAGGCTGCTGACTAGCAGCAGCAGTAGAAGAAGAAGAAGAAGCAGATAAAGCTGAGGCAATTGCAGCTGGCAGCAGTACAGTTGCCTCACTGGATCTTCTCTGCATATAACCATGTCCGAGTTTCAGGTTCAGGTCTGATCTACCTCTATCAGCCAAAATTTTTCCTGAATCACTAGCTGATCTCATTCTTGTTTGAGAAAGTTCAGGATTACCCATACTAGCATTGACAATAGCTGATTTTAACGGTTCAGATTTCTTGTTAGGTTCATGTTTTTGCTTTTCCTTCTGCAATTGTTCAGTCAATTTTGATTCTTGAGGTGTTGACAGTTGATCAACTGACAACTTGCCATTATTATTATTATTATTATTATTATTATTGTTATTCACTATCTGCTTATTGAAATTCAAAGGCACACCAACATCTGGCTTCTTCTTTGCTAATTTCTTACTAGCTTTACCTCTGAAAAGCCAATCGACATCACCATTTGAAACACCGGTTCCGAAATCTTGTACAGGAGGTGAAGTGCTCTTCTGAGAGACAAGTGATCCAGCTTGACCTGCAACATTATTCGAGTCTCCGTTTTCAATGGACATGATTTCGTCTAAGTGCCAGTGATCTTCTTTGTTGTGCTTTTGAGAGCTCTTTTTTTTTCCAAACTTGTGGGAGATGTTTTTTAAAGTCCAAAAATGTATAAATAAAAATAAATAATATAATAAATAAGCCTGTATATTATTGATCACAAGAGATCAAGAGCTCTGTGTGCAAGATGAAAATCAAGCCGACAGAAATCAAATCAACAGTCTATCAAACTCTGGAGTAAATGACAATTTGGTTCTTGTAAGATGTAATTTCTGGTGTTTCCTCTCTGTCACTTCAGTAAACAAATAAATCCGTGTGAATTCACTTTTTTTTTTCTCCCGAGATGAGATTACAAAAATGAGAAAATGAAAATGAAAATGAAAATGAAAATTTGACTGGAAAAATCTATTATCAATCGGCTCGGCTGGTCTTCCTTTCATGCATCAACTGTTGGGCAGACCGTGATGTTAGAGCACAATTATTGAACTAGTTTAGATTAAGGTGTTGTTATCAATCAATCGCTGTCTGTCGACTAGATACTTTTAGCTTGTATGTTAACTGTTGTTTCTCTTTGTATGATATGATACTCGCTACCTTTTTCTCTCTAAGTAGGGTCTTTTCTCTTTCTCTTTCTCTTTTTTTAATTTTTTTTTTATATCCTTTGGGCGGCTTCAAACAAAAAAACTTGAGAAATTTTAATTTTACACCCGGTATTAGAGAATCAAATCAGGTACAACTAAACAAGAAACAGCGATTACATCACACATCTTTGATTACAAGCAACAACCCTTATCCAACATTAATAGAATCTACTATCCAGAGTACATACATAAATATATGCCATACGAAAATTAGTTATTACATGTAAAGTGATTTTATTTTTATTTTCCATCTCTCTCGAGATACCCAATTAGCAGCACCTTATACGTAAAACATTACACCTTAAAAGAAAAAAAAGAATTGACTTAGTTTTCAGCTTTGAAAGCGGCAATCTTAGCAGCAATCTTGGCCTTTCTTTCGTCACGGGTCAATTTAACTTGTCTGTATTTCTTTGATTCAGCAGCGTATTCAGCCTTGGTGTGTTTCTTCTCAGTTGGCTTGAAAGATGGATCAGCTCTGATAGCTTCATGAGCCTCAGTGTAGATGTCTTCAACACCATCAGCTTCAATGTCATCAGCCAAGTAACCTTTGAATAATTCTCTGAATTTCTCTTCATCATCATCAGCCAATTCTTCCATGTATTCGGCAACGTGACCACCAAAGATATACTTTCTCAATAATTCAGCATCGATTTCTTCGGTTTCGATATCCCAACCTGGGAATCTGTTAGCAGAGTGTGGAATGTATAAACCACCATCTGAAGCACCTTTTAAAGCACCAAAGACTCTGGCACCAGTGGTGGCTCTTTGCAAACCGATATCCAAGTAAACCTTGAATGGTCTTGGACCGTCTTCGACAGCCTCAGTCAATTCGAATTCACCTTCAACTTCTTCAACACCCTTGTAAGTCTCATCCAAGTTCAATTTTTGCAAAACTCTTCTGGCAATCAACAAACCAACGGCATAAGCAGCTGACCAGTTAGTCAAACCGTGTTGGATACCATATCTTGGCAATTCATGGGCGTAAGCAGCAGCCAAAACAACATCACCGGTGATGGTGGAGGAGATGATTTGAGCAACGATATCCTTGTTGGTGAATCTAACAACTAATCTATATTTTGGAGTAGCATATTTGGCCTTGTGTTGAGTGACTAATCTCTTTCTTTGGTAGTAATCAGTCTTACCTTCAGCTCTTCTTCTGAAAGGAGTTTGGTAACGGGAGGAGTAAGCAGATGTCTTGATGTTTTCGAAACCCATTTTTGATTATTGGTATTTGATATCGTTATTTGGTTGATGATAATATGTAAAAGAGTTTCAATTTGAAAAATGAAAAATTTTTTGTATCAATGATTTTTTTTTCTCCTTTGTTCGTATTGAAATTGTGGGAGAGGGTAAATACCAGTCTTGGTACAGTGTAAATATCAGCATAGTTTGTGCGCGATCTTTTCTTTATTTCTTTCTTTCTTTTTTATTTTCCGGGTAATCATGAGCTTAGTTTACTATGCACTACTATTATTTAGTCGTTTGCAGGGAAAACAAGGGCTGGGCCGAGTGAGTGAGTAAGTGATTTACAGATGGGCTGCTCAGCCTGTTTGTTTTGGGAAGGGTTAGTTTCAAAATTTGATAGATTATGCATGCAACATATATAAAAAAAATACACCGAATTTAATTAATGTGAAGGAATAGGACGAGGAGGAGGAGCAGCAGCAGTAGCAGTTTTAATAACTAGGCTGAACCTATTTATTAATCATGCAATATGTTGTAATTTTTCTTAAAAAGGAATTAAGGTTACATTGGAAAGACATAATTTTGCAAATCGGGTTGGATAAACAAAGATAAAAGATCTCTTGCTATAAAGTTGAATATTTGTCCTCTTTAATATGAAAATCCAGTTCGATATGACAATTCAAGTACAACCAGAGGATATGTCTATAATTCAACATATGCAAGACAGTCACTTGTCCCGTGGACCACAAGAAGCTAGGGATGCTATAGAAGAATCCCAAGAAAATATCACATGTTCTATCTCAACCAAACAGCAAACTATTTCTTTGAAGATATGCACATCTACAGATGTTTCACTCAATGGAGGAGACTCAACTGAGATTGAAACTTCATCTATAATGAAAACTGTTGATAAAAATACTCACATGTCAAACGACAATGATGATGAACTGGCTGATGATGAATCTGAAATAGAGGACCTAGAAGAAATACAAACTCCAATTAATGATTTACTCCCCTCTACAGCCAAGATCTTATTTATACCAGATGGCTATGACATTACTGGAGATGTCAACCTGATGAGAATCCTTTCCAACAATGATTTAACGGGTAAGAGACCTATGTTGACCTTAGATGTCTCAAATATGGTAAAGAGACAAAATACCCAAGGCCAAACCACACCTATAGTGATATTAGATACAAGTTGTCTTGATATATGACTTAATGTCTGTATTTAAGTGGATCTCTTATTATTATGTGGAATCAGTTAACATCTAGAGGCTTATATTGTTGCCCATGATAATATTTACATACATTTTTAAAGTGACTTTTTATTACATATAGAAATAAATTAAAGAAACATTTAACACCAATTTATACATTCCCTCGCTTATAAGTATGATAACTAATCTATCAACTGTTTTCAACTTCTATTTGATCTCATTTCATATCTTAACCCCACCTATTTATTATCCCATCAAAAAATAAAAAAAAAAAAAAAAACGTTTTATCCCGGGCAAACATTATTACTATATTAGTCATATACTCCCCTGTTCACACGACGTATTTTACCTTTCAAGCACAGAAATCCAAAAATCAACTCGTGTAGAATCGGCAAGTATCCAACACACGGCTTTGCCAATACAATACTTTAATTACCAATACCATATATGCTGGTTAGTGATTCAAACTTTATATCTCGATATGTCTACTACTGATGGGAACACACCTATGTCCATAGCTCCAGCTATGAATAATCTCATACCAACTGGATCGGAACAACAACAACAACAGCAGCAGCAGCAACAACAACAACAACTGCAAATATCAAATAGTTCTCCTCAATTGAACAATACCTCAGATGATTCGATTAAAACCGGTAACACTAATAAAAAAAAGAGAAAAGTCACTATAGCATGTGTTTACTGTCGCCGATCACATATGATTTGTGATGAAAATAGACCATGTAAGAGATGTTTAAAGAGAAATATTGGCCATTTATGTCATGATGAGCCCGTATCGACTAAACAACGCAAGAGGATTGCATCGAAAAGGAGTTCCACGGAAGGTTCAACAACTCCAAGATCACATACACCTGTCGATAATAAGAATGATACTCCTCAACAACAACAACAACCAGTGGGGACTGATAAGGCCCTAGAAATAATACCATTTAACCCTACAATCACCAGTCATCCATCGCAAATACCTCAACAACAGCAACATCAGCAACCACAACCTCAACAACCACAACAACAGCAGCAACAGCAACAACAACCACAGCCACAACCACAACCACAAATCTCATCACTTTTCTTGAATCAACAGCCTGTTTTCTTTTCCGAACATGCTGGTTCTGAGTTTTCATCGTTGAATGAATTTCTCTCGATGATTGATGATCCAGAATTCTTGAACACTATGAATAATGATCCCATATTGCAGAATATAGATACAGCAATGAGTACCTCTGCCAGTGCAGTGAATTTGAATATGTTTGAAACACCCATGGGGGTCAACAATAACAATAACGCGAAGAATTCGACGTTATCATCGTCTTCTTTATCACAACTACAACCAGGTTCCGGTTTGGTAACACCTCTTTCAGGAAGTATGAATCAGAATAGCAATATTTCCGTTAATAACAACAACAGCAACAGCAATCATATCAGCAGTAATGTTACAAGTGGATACCTGACAAAATCTCTTGCAACCCCAGTAATCACTGAAAATGCCCGTGACAAGTTTTTTTTAACAGCTCTGGATCCAACTACAGAGATTTCACCGGAGGAAAGGTTGAAACAAGTAATCAATGCCAAATTAGAAGCTGGACTTTTGAAACCTTATAATTATGCTGAAGGTTATGGTCGATTACAAAGGTATATGGATAGTCATATGAATCCTTCATCTAGACAACGTATATTAAAACCATTATCTGTGTTCAGACCAGCATTCAGGGCAATTGCCAAGACTTTGAAGGATATCGATTTAATGTTGGTTGAAGAGAGTTTTGAAAGAATGTTGTTAGATTATGATCGTGTTTTCACATCTATGGCAATACCGGCATGTCTTTGGAGAAGATCTGGAGAGATTTATCGTGGAAACAAGGAATTTGCCTCATTGGTTGAGGTAAGTATTGATGATTTGAAGAATGGTACTTTGACCATTTATGAGTTGATGAGTGAGGAGTCTAGTGTCAATTTTTGGGAAAAATATGGTTCAATTGCATTTGATAAGACTCAAAAGGCTGTGTTGACGAGTTGTAAATTGAAAACAAAAGATGGAAGGAAGAAAAAGAGTTGTTGTTTCAGTTTTACTATACGTAGGGATAGATACAATATCCCTAGTTGTATAGTTGGTAACTTTATACCGATAGCAGAGTAAGTAAGTAAATTAAATAGTTAAAGTTTGTAGTTAAAAAGGTGTTGTTTTTCTTCGTGTATTTTATAACAAATATTTTATTTCTCCCCCCCCCTTTCTTTATTTTCTCTTAATAATTAAAAAGAGAGAAAATGATAAAAAATAAAAAAATTACACAAAAAACATATCAGTTCTCTGTTTTTCACCAAAACTATTTATCTCCCGCTGATGTACACCAGATGTATTTATAGAAATGTACAATCACCACATCATCTCAGGCTACAAAGAGCTTTGACCACGATAATCACTCCAGGTCAAGGAATTATTTCCCCCAACTTCATCCAATTCTATCAGCCATACCTAAATGATTTCAAGATCAATGACCTTGTATTACAGGCTGAGGAAATCACCAAATTACCATTATCCTCAATATTCACCAACGATGACCATGGTCACGACCTCAGAAGGACGTCTGTCCAACAACCGTTGATCGTGCTATTGAACTGGATACAAAAACAGTTCTTGAGTGGTCGATATGGTGTTGATTTATACAACGTTGATAAAGTTGATTATTGTATTGGACACTCTATTGGAGAAATTTCTAATCTAAGTTTACAAGAATGCATTTCTTTTGCAGATTCAATTGAATTGTCGCATAAACGTGGTTTGTTGATGGAACAAGCGGTACAACGATCTGATTTGAATAACGATTATAAAATGTATCTGTTGGTTATCGATAGGAGACAATTCGATGAATTTCAAAAAGTGATTTTGTCCTCATCTAGTGATGGTCAAATTTCAGTTTCGAATATCAATACAGATGAACAGATTGTTATATCTGGGTCTGTAGGTCTGTGTCGTGAGATGATTGATCAATTGGGTAAACGGTTCAAGATACGTAAATGTGTTGATTTACAAGTGTACATTCCATTCCACAGCCCAATGTTGACACCGATGATTAAAGAATTGACAAGTGTTTTCCAAGGAATTGATATATTATCTGATGAATTACCCATTGCATCAATACTGAACTTAGATGGTTCAGTGACTAAATCTACTCTGGAGTATATCGATAAGATCTTGAACGTGACGAACAACACGGTTAATTTCAAGAAATGTATTGACCTTTTGGTTGACTCTGGTGAGGAATTGACATTTATCAATTATAGTCCTGTCACTAAAAGTTTGATTGATCGATACTTGAAGAACCAAAAGATTTCGTTCAACAGTTATGTCTTGGATAGTGAAGAGAATGTTGCTAAATTTGTAGCCTCTTGTAAAATTTGAAATTTTGCGGGGGGCGGGGCAAGTCAATTCAGGGGGCAGCAAACAACTTTTTTTTTTTTTTGTCAAACACTCAGAAGAGAGAAAGAGAGAGAGAGAGAGAAAAAAAAACAGGATGGCAATTTCACACAAATATCTTATAAAAGATAAAACTATCTAGATCACAGAGATCAATTATAGAATAATAATAAAAAATATACAATGGCAGCTTCAACCACCAGCACAACAACAACAACAACTGACGACAAGAAATTGGAGAAAGTCAATCCTGATGCTGACACTGTAGAAGATTCCACTGACTCTTCAGTTCGTTATGCAGCTTATGCCAACCGTCTCAGAACCATATTGGTTGCATCACATAGATATGTTGCTTACACTTCTGATATTGGTGAAAGTTTTAGACCTGTGGCTCACCCTGGAATTGTCAAATTAGGTTATGCGATCAGTTGGTCTTATATCTTGGGTGATGTTGGTTATGAAGGTTGGAAGCTGAAGTTGAAACAGGAGGGAAGATATAGACTTGGATTAAAACCATGGGATACCATACCACCACTGGATCCAAACCAAGTTGTTGCCGATCAGATGGATTATAGAATTGTCATGTTACAAAGAGGTTTGTTTCAAAGTATAGCTTCTATGGGGTTGCCTCTGTTTACAATCCATTCCAGTGTACGTTATTCTTCGATTTTATTCAAGAATAGCTCGAATAAGCTGTTGAAGACTTATGGTCCAGTAGGTGTTGGATTAGCCATTGTGCCAGTGTTGCCTTATTTGTTTGATAAGCCAGTTGAAGAACTGATTGACTATATCTTTGAGAAGGGTGTACAACTGTATAGGTCGAGATAGATTTAATTGTAGATAGACATCTTAAGGTTGTGTTTCAATATTATCATTATTATCATGATATCTCTGTGGAGAAGATACCGATGGATATATATGTAGATAAATAAATAACTTTAGACCGTATTTGTCCACTCCAGATTGATCTATGTATGTATCTCTCTATAGATCAGTATTTCATCTATCTAAGATCTCTTTCTCTCCTTCTCTCTCGGTTATAAAAAAAAAAAGCCAAAGACAAAAAAAAATAAAATCAATTTTTTTCTTTTTTTTTCATTATTTTCACTTCACTAAAATCAAAATCAAATCACGGTTTGTTGTTTTTGTTGTTCATTGCATCAGAGAGAGATACATACATATATATATATATATATATGGGTGTCTGAGTTTAGAATTACACATATACTCATATATAGAGATATAGATATATAGATAATACAGGATGTTTGGTAGGAAAAAACAGATATCACCTCAGGTCTCTGAGAAGAATGCTGGTCCAAAAGTATACTTACCACCAGCGGAACCTTTACCAGATGTGAAATCAACACCTCGACCACCTATATCGAAGGAAAATGAGATCAAATATCAGCAACTATTGAAACATTTCCAGAATGAGAATTTGGAGTTACCAGTGACTGAAAAAAATAGTAATGATAAGAAGAAGAAATTGATTAGAGAGGAAAAACTGTGGTTGACTAGAGATTGTTTATTGAGATATGCTAGAGCCTGTGATTGGAAGATGGATGAGGTGATAAAGAGGGTAGAAAGTTCTCTTATTTGGAGAAGAGAATTTGGTATTGCCGGTGGTGAATTCCAAACATTGACTCCAGATATGGTCAAAGTGGAGAATGAAACTGGTAAGCATTTAATTTTTGGATTTGATTATGGAGCTAGACCATGTCTTTTTTTGAAAAATGGTAGACAAAATACCAAACCATCTTTTAGACAGATTCAACATTTGATATTTTGGTTAGAAACCGTGATAAGATTTATGCCACAGGGGGAGGATAATTTAGCTCTTTGTGTTGATTTCAAATCTTATCCAGAAGTTGCAATCAAGGGTAATAATATGCCAGCTGTTGGTGTTGGTAAACAAGTCTTGCACATTTTACAATATCATTACCCGGAAAGATTGGGCAGAGCATTATTTGTAAATATTCCATGGTATGCTTGGGCTTTTTTAAAAATTTGTTATCCATTTGTTGATCCATATACAAAACAGAAAATTGCATTTGATGAACCATTTACCGAGTTTATCCCACTGGAACAGTTAGATGCCATCTATGGTGGTAATGTCAATTTCGAATACAAACATGATGTATATTGGGAAGAATTGAATAGACTTGCTGAAGTCAAATTGGCCAAATATTTGGATAATTTTGATAAATTGGGTGGTGAAGTTGGATTGAGTGAATTTGATTTGAAGGCTGATTTGTAATAGTTGTTCATTTAGTATAGAGGAGATGATGATGATGATGATTCATGAACAGTAGAGAATAATTTGTGGGGGGTTATTATTATTATTTAGATTTTACCAGGACCAAAGCTGAAAAAGCAAAGATAAGATTTTTTTTTTGAAATAAAAACCTATTATTATTATTAGTATTATTACTATTTTCATTGATTTCATGAATGTGATATCATCATATTGATAAAATATAAAAAATTTTATCTTTTGTGGTGAAAGGAATTGCAAGTGTGATTATCAAAACATTTCACAATAGGGTTTTTATGTTTTTTTTTGAAGATTATCAATCATTTTGATGCGATTAATTATTTCTTCAATCTACAATTAATCATAAACTTTGCTAATAAAATATAAGAGAAAACAAGAGATATTCATTCAATTTGAAGAAAAAATCTTAATTCTCTTGTTGTATAAAGTTTGATCTTTTTGGATCAGAAATGGAGATAACAGATATTTATAAATATGATATATTTTTTAATATGTGTGTTGAAAAAAAAAAAAAAAACACAGTACTTTGATCTTTGATTAAAACTTTTAAAATCAAATATGAAGATCTAGAAGTATATATACATATACATTTTTCTTTTATTACAACAGATAGTTCTATCTTTTATCTATCAATTGGATAAAATACAAATATATTATTTTCTTTTGTATATATACACATATAATTTAACCACGACGGATCAAAATGTAAACATTTTCTTGTTTCAAATTACTCAAACTTCTATAATCACCTTCAATACAACATAACAACCCTCCAAATGAGATATAAACGCTGATCAAATCATTTTTCAATTCTTCAAATTTATAAACTGTTCCATGCATCACATAATCGTATTGATCAGCCAACGAATTTTGTCCAGCCTTTGGAGGTCTCCATGACGCACTTATGGTATTTGCCGACTCATCTTCTTCATCTGGATCTAAGGATAAAGACTTGGATATGGATACAGTAAGACTCTCATTATTACTGATTGGGAATAATTCAGAATTTATATCAAGTGTTATCTTGGTTTGATGATCTGAAGAGGAAGTGGTTGTGGTGGAGATGGCCTCGATACGGGTCACCTTGTTGTATCTGGCGGTGTCGGTGGATTCTATCTGGAAGGTGTCGTCGAACAATGTGGTCATCTTCTATCTATCTATCTATGTGTGTGTGTGTGTGTATATGTATGTAATAAGTTACTCTTACCCTTCTTTCTTTCTTTCTTTCTCTCTTTCTTTCTGTTAGTTTTTTTTTTTTTTCTTTCAAAAAAATGAAATTTTTTTTTTTTTTTCTTCAACTTTTTTTCTTTAACTTTTAAGGGGAGGTTGTTTCTAATAAGTGTGGTGGTGGAAGTATGTATGTGTATGTATTTATTTGCATGTGACTATGGGGCGCGAGATATGTACAAATAACAGAAGTTGCATGTATTTAGTTAAAAGCGTATGTGCGATAAAAGGAATATGGGCCAAGGGAAAAACACAAGATATACATACATCCTAGTACGATGTTTTACAATCACCACCCATTTTAGTGATGATGATTATTTTTGTTTCAAAACTCTCTCCGTTTGGGGCACTAATTTGCTAATATTTGTTAACACATAGTATAGTGCTCATATAATATATCTCTCTCTCTTTCTCGCGCTCTCGCGCGCGCTCCAACAAAGAAAACAATTAAATTAAATTCAAAAAAAAAAAATATAAATTTCAATTTTTCTCTTTGATCGATGATCCACATCGATAAGGACAACAAACACACTTTGCCATTGATCAACCCCTCTGGATGGTACTATGTCTAATCAGAGATCAACCACGGAGCGGGAAAACCCCAGCTATAACAACAACAACAATATTGACAATGATTTCATGGAGGATATAGAATTACAACAACTGTCAAGTTTCCACGGTACAACCGATACAACTCAACAAAATACATCTTCTTCAAATTCATCTCTGTCTTCAATTTTTGAAAGACTCAGTCAGATCTCGGAACAACAACAGAAGCAACTGCAGTATCACAATTATCCACCACATATCAACTCGGATCAAGATTTCTTAGTTGAAGATGAATTTTATCCTGGTGATCAAGATGATCCAAATGATCGAAATGATAATGGTGGTGGTGATGGTTTCCGATCTCCAGATTCGATAACACTGAGACTTGATGAAATTAGAAAGAATACCCTGACAAAGAGAAAATGTTTGTTAATAGCTGCTGTAGTATTTATCACGTGGTTAGTTACATTGATATCATTTTCAAAAGGGAACAAATTTTATTATAATACACATGGAAGTAATAGTATCAATGAACACAAGAGTCAAAATAATCAAACGACAATTCATGAATCAACACCGTCTCCATCCCTGGTACCGGGGAAAAGTAGTGATGGTAAGGAAGGTACTACCAATCGTAAAAAGATATCACTCTTGGATTATAGAATGGGTAATTTTTTTGTATTTAATACTGATTTCAAATTCGTTGGTGAAGATAATTATATAGTACGAAATCCAAGAAATTATCAATTCAAAACTATTGGCCAAGAAGGTGGTCCAGTACTCTTTGAAAGTTTGAAATTCCAATATGGTGATTCGTCATACTCCGTCAGGGATATTCGTATGAGCCCATTGAAAGATAAAGTGATATTGATAACTGATACGGAACAACAATGGAGACATTCAAGTTGGTCCAAATATTGGATTTATGATACCAATACTCAAAATATCGTTCCATTGTACAAGGAAAACTTGAAATTACAACATGCTCAATGGTCACCTCAGGGGAAATATATCACTTTTATCTATGAACATAACATCTATATCAGGGATACCACTACCGATGAAGTGATCCAATTGACCTATGATGGTTCTCATGAAATTTTCAACGGGAAACCTGATTGGGTTTATGAAGAAGAGGTGTTATCCAGTGATAATTCAATTTGGTGGTCCCCAGATGATTCCAATTTGATGTTTATGAGATTGGATGATACAAAAGTCCCAATCTATCCATTAGAATTTTTCGTACAGGAACTGGATCAGAAATATCCAACTATTGAAGAGATCCATTATCCAAAACCAGGTTTTGATAATCCAATACCAAGTTTGATCAGTTATAATTTGACATCTGGTGAACTGCGTAACGTTCCTAAATCTGAATTTGGTGATGAATTCGTCTTGTATTACCTGAAATATATCAATACTGAGGAAATCTTGATCAAGGAAACCGATAGGGAATCCAATGTGATGAATGTCAACATTTTCAATACAAGAACTGGTGAACTTCGTAAAGTGAGACAAGTTGATGCTACTAAAGAGTATGGAGGTTGGATTGAAAAACCTAGTGAAATTTTACCCATAACCAAAGGTGAGTTCCACGGTTATATCGATACTGTGGTGTATGAAAATTTTAACCATTTACTGTATTTCCAAAATTATACCGATTCTACCCCATACAAGATGTTGACACGGGGAGAATTCGATATCACTGAACAGTATAGTTATAATCTGGATACAGATGAAGTTTTTTTAATCTCCACAATTCCAGAAGATCCATTGAGTCATCATTTTTTCAAGATCAAATTGAATGACGATGATGAGAAAGAATATCATATGCAAAACTTGACTGATACTTCCAAGAAGGCATATTACGATTTAACTTTCAACAAGGATTCTTCATATGCAGTATTGGATTACCAAGGTCCTGAGATACCATATCAAAAAATGATCTCATTGAAAGAATTCAACACCACCTATTATAATCTGTTGAAACCTTTGAACAATAACTTGATGGCAACAATATCACTGAGTAAATTCGATATACCAACCACTACATATGGTAACTTATCATTTGATGGTTTGAATTTCCAATACATGGAGATAAAACCACTGAATTTCGATCCACTGAAAAAATATCCACTCTTGGTTAGCATATACGGTGGTCCCGGATCGGTGAAATTGTCCAACAGTTACAACGTTGGTTTTGAACATGTTGTTTCGTCATCATTGGATCTGATTGTATTATATTTGGATCCAAGAGGTACAGGTGGTAAAGGTTGGAATTTCAAAAAATTTGCCAAAAATAAAATTGGATATTGGGAACCTCGTGATATCACCAACATTGTCAAAGTATTGATGCTGCATAAACTGTACATCAACAGAGATAAGACGGCAATCTGGGGTTGGTCATATGGTGGATTCACCACGTTGAAGACATTAGAGTACGATGCTGGATCAGTTTTCAAATATGGGATGGCAGTGGCTCCAGTGACCGATTGGACTTTTTATGATTCCATATACACTGAAAGATATATGGATAAACCAGAGAATAATGTCAATGGTTATAGTGAATCAAGGATCAATAATATAAAAAATTTCCAAAAAGTGAAAAAATTCTTAATCATGCATGGAACAGGGGATGATAACGTTCATTTACAAAACACTTTAAAATTGTTGGATGAATTCGATATGAATGGGGTTGAGAATTATGATATGCATGTTTTCCCCGATAGTAATCATTCGATCTATTATGATAATGCTAATACCATTGTTTATGATAAGTTGTTTAATTGGTTGAAAAATGTCTTTGAGAGGTGAAGAAGAAATAACAGATGATGAATCAGACATTGAAGAAGAAGAAGAAGAAGAAGAAGAAGTCTTACCCCAATTAACATATATATGTTTATATATGTTTTATTCTACAACATTTGTATAAGTAATATTGAAATGACATGACATAAATTAATTCTTTCCCCTAATTTTTTTTTTTTTTTTGAAAAATCATGGAAATCGTTAACCAAATAAAATTGTATTAGAACAAGCTAAAGCTAAAGCCTTTTTTTTGTTTTTTACAATTCAATTCAATGTAGAAGTTGGAGTTGGTTTGGAATAATTTAAAGTTCCACAATGTTTACAAGTTCTCTTATTCAAATCTTTATCGAAATCCAAAATCAGATCTTTAACCTGTGTCCCCAAATCATAACAATAAAACTCAATCTCATAAATAATTTCATGACACAGTGAACAATACCATCTGATCTTATCCAACACATCATTAGGTCTATCTTGTTCAACAACTATTCCAATTGTATCACCAAATCTGACCGGATTATGTGGGGTGTTTGGAGGTAACAAGAATGAATCACCTTCATTGATGATGATGTCCCTGAACTCGCCATCATCAACCACTTTCAAACACATGTGGCCTTTGTATTGATAGAACCATTCTGGTGTTTGGTTAACATGGTAATCGGTTCTCTCATTGGGTCCACCAACTATCATCACGGTGAATCCTCCTCGATGGACACAGAAATTATTTACAGGGGGTTGTAAAAGATCCTTATTTTCTTTGATCCAATTGTTGATGTTGATAGGTTGAGGTAGCATTGTTTTCTGTTTATGATTTTATGATGGGTGATCTCTTCTTGTTCTTGGTTGTTTAATTCAATTGATGTAGTTGTGAATTATAATTAAAATGACTTTATATCAATCATGTGGTTTTTTTCTTTTTCTTCCTTCTTTCTTTTCTCCATGGTCTCTCGGAGGTAGTGTATGTTTTCACCAAACAACATCTCAAGACGTTACTCATTGATTTGATTATAATCGCGCTTACATAGATAGATAAAACATAATGTGATAATATATTGATCAAAAACCAAAAAACCAAAAAAAAAAAAAAAAGCGGTGCAGTATATATATACAAATGTATAGATATCAGGCACATATATGCAAAACAATTTAAAAATAAATAATAATATTATCCTTTTGGCAAAGCTGACTTCACTTCTCAGATTACTCTTTGTAAAAATAAAAATAAAAACAAAACTAAAAAAACAACTCAAGACCCAAGACTATCAAAAACAATAAAAAAACTCCAAACAAAAAATTGATAAATACATTCTCTTCTTTGCCAAAGTCATCTAATCTATCTATTCATCGAATCTCCTTACTCTTTCCATGGTTTTTTTTTTTTTTTTTTTTTTTGTCTTCATCGGATAAGAACTTTCCCTCGATTGGAGGTGGTGACTGAAACGAAATTTTTTTTTTTAAAAAAAAAAAAAAAAAAACACAAATTCATGTTTTCCTTTTGATAAAAGATGGATGACGGCGATAACTGCGAATTAATTTTTCAAAATAAGAGAAAAAAATTAATTAAGAGGAGATGATGAAGTAGAAGCAGTCTTGGAAACCACACTTTCTGGACCCAAAGTTGGTTTTCTTGCAGATCTCTTTGATCTATAATCTTTGATTGCACTCTTAATTGCATCTTCAGCCAACATTGAACAATGTAATTTAACTGGAGGTAAACTCAACTCTTTGGCAATTGTAGTATTTTTAATCTTGGCAGCTTCATCCAAGGATAAACCTCTAACGATTTCAGTCAAATATGAAGATGAAGCAATAGCTGAACCACAACCAAATGTCTTGAATTTAACATCTTCAATGATTCCAGTATCATCATTAACCTTGATTTGCAATCTCATGACATCACCACAAGCTGGAGCGCCAACTAATCCGGTACCGACATTTGGTAAATCCTTGTTCATGGAACCAACATTTCTTGGGTTTTGATAATGATCAATGACTTTTGGATGATAGAATCTCTTCAGCAGAATAGTTGATGTGATTGATGGGGTTTGAGTTTTTAAACATCTGGTCAGTAATCTAGCTGAAGAGTTTATGGATAAGATATTTCTAAACATTATGGATATCGATTGATTTATTTATATCTGTTGTTGATTGAACTGGATGAGTAATATATATATATATATGTGTGTGTATATGTATATATATTTATGATATCTGATTGATAAATAGATGACAAATAGATTGATTGATTTGATTATCTATTTAATTCTATAAAATAAAATAAAATAAAATAAAATAAAATATTATTTAAGAAATATTAGATACACGGAGATTTAAATGGGATTTTCTCTATTTAAAAAAAAAAAAAAAAACACAAAACTCTTCTCTTTTCTTCTCGACTCGACTCCGAGATCATTTATTTGTAATATATTGTGTCTTATATACACTACTTACTATACATACATAGTCATAAAAGAGGGGGTTGGGAGGGGGGCATCTTGCCCGTATCTCACAAAGTCAGCAGCAATCTTAACTCTAAATACACGACTGTGCCATACAAGACCACCTCTACCGGATTCTATATCCGTTTAAAGCACTCACTCATATCCCCGATCTTACTATATACATTTACTTTAAACATTGGGAAGGAGAAAGAGAAAGAGAAAGAGAAAGAGATAAAAGTGTCAAATAACCAATCTAATTTTTATGCTCTCTTCCATTCTCTAGTATAATGTATATATATGTATATATATTAATTATATATTTGAATACTACAACTAGGACAAGTAAATATAAGGGGTTGGGGGAGGTGATGGCGAAAAAAAAAAGATGTTTTGTGTAATGTAATACAATTATCAAAAGGAATCTATTTTAATTATTGATTGATTGATTTCATTCATCATATTTGTGCCAGATCCAATTTAGATGTCAATTCATCAACATCTTTATCCACTTTAGATACATGAATTTCAGCTAATTCTTTCTCCAATGCATCTAAATCTGCTTCTTCTTCCACCTCATCTTCATCTTCATCATCTTCTTCTTCTTCATCACTATCTATTTCTTCCAAATCATCCAACTCATCCAATTCACCATCTCTTGCTTCCATCAATTCTTGAATCACATTGATAGCATCTTCATCATCTGAAAATCTATTACCATTCAATTCAACCATGGCTAAATTGGGGAAATTTAATAATACATCTTTCAATTTTGTTAATGCTTCTGAATCTAATTCATTATATTGTAATTTTAATAATTTTAAAGATGGGATCTTAACCTTTGATAAAGCATCAACAAATAATAACGAACCATTTGTCTTTAACAAACAATCATTGATATTAATCTCTTCCAATTGATTCCAAGATTCCAATGATTCAGCCAACAGTTGAGAACCCTTTGAAGTGAACGTATTATCTTGTAAATCTAAAATTTTTAAATTCTTATTATGTTTCAAACCTTGTGAAATCAATTTTGATATACCTTCTGGTCTTATACCATTTTGATATAATCTAACAGATTCTAAATCTTTATGATTTCTTAATCCAATAGCCAAATAATCAATAGATCCATTTTCTAATCTATTTCTACCACAATAAAATGTCTTTAAAGATGGTGGTGCATTATCAGTTTTAGATTTATTAATTGCCAATTTGTATAACGCCTTACCAATTCTTTCACCGGCAAATGGTCCCATACCATTATTTGACAAGATTAAATGTTCTAATGAAACTGCATTCTCTAAAAAATTCTCAATAGGATCTATAGTTTGTAATCCAAATGCATTATCTGATAAATTTAAAACACGTAAATTTGGCATTTGTAAAAGTGTTGGAAATAATATTTCCAAAGATTGTGGAATTTCATCTTTTAATCTTCCAGTATATAAATCGGCAAAATTGATCTCCATTATGGTATCCTTAAAGGGTAACAACGCTGTGGATAACAGCTTTGATGCTTCTATACCAATGGTGTTACCGGCAAAATCGATTTTTTTCAAAACTGGAATCTTGGCCATCTCTTCTAAATATGGCTTGATATCCAGTTCTGAATCGAATTTTAATGATTTGTTACTGATGGAATAAATCTCATCATCTTTGATACCAAGCTCGATATCGAATCTGGTTGCCATTTTCGAGTTATATAGTAAATTACTTATTTAAATACTCTACTCTATATATCGAAGACCTTTGTTGTTGTTTTCCCCGTATATGTTTTTAAGATTTTTTTTTTTTTTTTTTTCATCTTTTTTTTTTTCCCTTCTTTCTAAGTGAAGAACTGGAGATGGATGAAATAAGTGACAGACTAACTGATGGGGGATTGATCAAATTTTTCCACTATATATTATACACATAAATCTCGATAACCTACTGTAAAGAATCAGTTCAACTTGGCTCCGGAAAAACTCTATTTCAATTGGACTACTGAATCCTTATTAATAGTAATTTATGTATGAATTTAAGAATTACCTTTAATTCATAAGTAATAAGAATTTATCAACTCTTTTTCAGGAATACAAAACACCCTTAGTTAGCCCATATGAATATGAAGAATAATTTGTACAGATAGAGATAAATTGGATGAGAGAATGAGATCTTGTATATTTTCTATCACTTTAAAGTGGGAAAAACCTGATGTACAGGTGAATGCAAAAATTTAAGCCTTATAAAGTTGTGTATATATATATATATATATGATAATATACTCTCTTGGATTGGCAATGTGAAGCAGATAAAAAATTTCATTCAAAAAATACAAACATTTCATATTTCATTCATAATTGTTATTTTTAATTCATTTTCTTTCAAATGGGCTTATTTTTTTGGACCAAATAATGGTTCACCTATAGCTTTACCTCTTAATTTCACACCCAATGCTCTTTCCAATTTACCCAAAACTTGTTGATTTGGTACAGCTCTACCAGCTTCATAATCATTAATCACATTTGGTTTTTCATTAACCTTGGTAGCTAATTCTTTCTGTGTCATTTTTTTTTCTAATCTTGTCTTTGAAATTGTCTTACCAACACTCAGATCAATTTTTTTAGGTGGAGCAATCTCATTATCTCTATCAATCTTGGCCAATTTTTGACCTTCTGGATCACCTTTGGTATTACCAGTAGAATATTTCTTCTCTGTGGCGACAACATTACCAGATCTTCTAGCAGCATTCAATTCACCTGCACTTCTAGCTGTATGTTGACGTGGTCCGCCACCACCGATTCTGGATTTGGATCCAATAACGGTAACGGTATCCCAGTCTGTATTTGATTGTTGATTCATTTTTTGGTATTTATTTTATATGGGTGTTGTGTAGATGTATATATATGTAATATATATATAGAGTGTCTTTATGATAATTATATAGATCTAATTTAGTCCTTCTGATCTGATCTGATCTGATATATGGTATTTTATGATTTGATATGAAATGATGTCTATCAATCTCTTGACACACAACAAATTCCATTTCCCACCAAACCACTTTTTTTTTTTGGTTTGCCCATTTCCGCCATGATGGGAAAAAGAACATTCTAGAGAAATGGTGTGGGAGAAATAGGGGCTTTTTCTGCGCACCCGGTATGATGAGAGAATGTAGAGAGAGAGACACACACACACAAGACATAGACAGATGGTTTACATGTTCATGTTGAATGAGAATTGACATATTCATATCTGTTGCAAACTGAACTCCATTGCATTGTATTGTAATTGATGGGATACGATGATGTTCTTTTATACTCTTGATATGGAAGCGAAAGGGTGATAGTTAATTAACTAACTAAATTGATTTGTTTCTAAAAACTTGAAAGGCGCGTGTGTATATACATTCATTTAGTTGGAGATAGTGTAAGATCATGTTATTACATTTTACTGTCCATCTCTCTTAAATGATATCAACAACGCGTTATTTATAGAAGCATTCTAATATCTGTATCTATATCTATATCTTTATCTATAACAACAATCACAAATAAATAGCGTTTTAATTAAAAAATCGCACACGCCTTCCCTCTCTCTCTCTTTGTTTATGAATGAAAAATTCTTTAAATTTTTTTTTTTTTGTGTGGTGTGTGAGTTTAAAAATAAACAAAACAAAACAAAATCATATATACAGAGATAGACAGCCTGGCAAACAAAATACAAAAGGCATAGAAGAAAGGTAGATACCAAATGGATTTGAAAGTCCATTTCCCCTTGAACGAAAACGCTCAACAACTCCCACAACTCATTGACTCCCAACAATCAGCGACCGATTTTCTTCAAAAACTTGAAAGCATACCCAATAGATCAATTTCATTTTTCGATGAGGTTATCTGTGGATACATTATATTGACTACCAAGGATTATCATAAATTTGTACCGAAAAAATCCACTTTTGCGAAATTGGTCGAGTCATTCACCAAGATTACCATTGAATTGGCCATTCAACCTTCAGAATTCGCCAAAAATGCTTCCAAAGAGAGAGTTCAATTGACCATGTTGGATATTCCTTCAAATGGTTCAAAATTACTTTATAATGAATATATTAATGAAGATGAATTTGTATCGATTTGGAAATTTCAATTACCAGTCACCTATCCTAAGAAGAAAATAATACTGCCCAAGTTGATGATTTATGTATCGGTTAATATTCAACAACAATATTTGAAACCACAAACTAAAACAACAACCATTTTGGACCAAAAAAGAGAAGAGGTGACATTTCAAGATTTTGCATCAACTAGTCGGAATTTGTTGGAAGGTATTACTTCAAAGACATTTACAGATGATACTGTTGATCCATATTTACCTGAATATATCGTGGTGCCGAGTGGTGTTTCAACACCAACCAAAACAACAGATGAAGAAACAACTGGTCCAATTTTACTCAGAGCCAAATATTCTTTACCTGTATATCCAATTTTGACAATGCGATTAAAGACTGCAAAATTGGCTAGTCATAATCATAAGAATTCAGTTTTGCTGACTTTGGATTTATCATCTTCCAGAGATATTTTCAAACTTGAGAATTTATCTGTGGTGGTGACCAAAGTTGAATTGACTTTAAAAGATGGTGATGTTGTTGAATTATTTGATAAGAGTTTGTTGGATAATTTGATCTTTAAGGATAAGAATGATAATATCAATTTAACTTTTAAATTATCATTAAGATCGAATTTTGATAATGATTTGTTAAAACCTTTAAATATTAAAATCATTACAATTCCAAAATTATCATCATCATCATCTTCTTCATCATCTTCTGCCAATGAAATCAGTCAAAATTTGACTGATGAGATTGAAATGAAATGGATAACAAATATAGATTATGAATCTATATCGGCTCCATCATTCAAGAGAAAAAAACCACTGGCTACAAGAAATGTATCAACACTGTCTATCTACAATTCTCAACAACAACGGAAAGTGTCTATAGCCAAATCAGGTCTACCCCAACAACAGCAACAACAACAGCAACTGCAACAGCAATTACCACAGATACAACAGCAATTGCCAATGGGTTCCTCATCTTTAAATGGATTAAAGTTTACTGTGTTTGGTATAAACAAGGTCAAATTGGGTGAGATTTTTTACTGGAATTTACAAATCATCAACAATTCAAATAAGCCATCTAAATTGTTGATTCTTTTGAACAATGATTCATATTTCAATGATACCATTTTTGATAAAAAGTTCCCCAAATTACCACAACAACTCCCAAACTCCTCCACTTCAACAACAACAACGACAACAACACCAATGCTGCTGCTGCTGCTGCTGCTGCTGAGGAAATCTAGATCCACCGTGTCATTGAACTCCATCTCCCGTGATCCAACTTCGATGATCCAACCCCAAATCAACTTGATCCGTAATTATAACATGAATAAATTCAAAACTTGTGGAATAGTTTGTTTAGATAATGAACTTAGAACAAATTTTTTGGAGCCACAAAATATCTTGAATTTGAAATTTGGTATCATGTCTATACAAAAGGGGATATTCCATTTGGATGGGTTGAAAATTATAGATTTGATCAGTGGAGAGAATTACGAATGTGGAAAGTTGTTGCAAGTTGTAGTTACCTAGATGTGATTGTTGGCGAGTAAATTTTTACCAAATTCTACAATTGCATCCGTCCACGCATCGATCTATCTATCCAATTTTCATTAGTTAGTTAGCAAATATAAAATGTACAT
Source organism: Nakazawaea wyomingensis (assembly GCA_030567715.1). NCBI lineage: Eukaryota > Fungi > Ascomycota > Pichiomycetes > Alaninales > Pachysolenaceae > Nakazawaea > Nakazawaea wyomingensis. The sequence continues at coordinate 59,030 of JAJLSQ010000009.1, forward strand.
TATTATATTAAATTATCATCACTCTATAAATCTATAAATCAAAATCTCTACTAACCTTTAAAAAGCCTCCCGCCAACCAACCAAACGATAAAAATTTACGTCTATCATCCACTACTTATTTACCGCGCATTAAAAATAAAACAATTTGCTCATTTTCTCTTGAAATTATTATCAGAGCGTACCGTACCTGACAAAAGGGTGAAGGGGGGGGGGTTTAAAACTTAAACGCAAATTAATTTGCTCTCTTTCCAACAAGGACTTATTATTATACAAAGGGTTCTCAGGGTGAGTTAATTAGTCAGCTGGCGAGATAGATATATACATAATTAAAACGTTTTTAAAAGACCTCTAGATAGAATGCATATGAGCATATTACTCTATACCCTGTAATTGTTATCCCAATTTCGTTTATCTATGCTAAACTAAGCTTAAAATAACTAACTAATTAAAACTCTCATCTAAATCAATCTGATCAGTTTAAACTAACATTATTAAGCGATGAGCACAAAAAAAAAAAAAAACGAGCAAAAAAAAAAACTAAAATTTTTTTTTTTTTTCAGCCCAGCGTCAAAACGAGCAAATTAATTTCCCAAACAGGACTACTTGGAGATGTATAATGCTAAATGGTGGTATTATCCAATGCATGGGAAAACCCCATATTGTGTAATTGAACTGAAATGAGTAAATTAAATATAAATCAGTGGAGATCTCCATTTAAAGTTCCAGAATGGTCAATCAGCTCAGCTCAATAGCAAGTAAACTATAGCTAGCTACCTTTTTTTTTTTAATTACACCAGTGCAGGGTACAACCCAAGGAGGATAAAAAAAAATAAAAAGGATAGCCATACACAGACGATGAGATTCATACATAGTCTGTTGTGCATACTACTGATAACTGGGTTTATAACCTTTACCAATGCGTTGGTGGTGGTGGATTCGACGTTGGCCTCCGCTTGCGTTTATTATTTAAATACCTTTGATTGGGGATGTGGTGGACATGGAAATGGAATGAAACTGTACAAGTGTAGATGTGCCAAAGTTGACTGGTTAGGATCTGTTACAAATTGTATATCACAGGAAAGTAATAGCACTAGATTGATCAACCACGCCTATAGACATCTCAACGGTCGTTGTTTATCCAAAGGTGGATTCCACTATACAGTGGAGGACATGTACGCATGGCGTGATAATGCTACTCAATATTTACAAGATCCAACTGAACAAGATCATACTGTAGGACTTACCCATCCATTGAGAACAAACACAAGTGAATGGGAATATTATCATAAATCATTCAAAGATTTCGCATTTGAAGTTGAAAAGAGTCAATGGTTTGGTTGGGGTTTAGTTTTCTATTGGTCAAGTATCATGTTTGTTGCAACATTACTGAATTTTAATAGAAAATATCTTGGTTGGAAATTATTTAACGATTCAAATTTTTGGAGAAGACATATTTCATTACCTTCAATTTCTAAAAAAATTACCAACAATGAGCAAATTTATTGGTTTTGGAAATTCATTCCTTTACAATTCCCAACTAGAATTGAAACCGTTATCATCATCGTATTCATCATCCAAGTTTGTATCACTTCATCAGTTGGTTATACTTTATCATTACCAAATGCTTTTATTAATAATAGATGGTATATGAATTTGGATTTGATCAGTTATAGAACTGATTTGATGTCCATTTCATTATTTCCCATCATTTTCCTCTTTGGTATTAGAAATAACCCATTCATCCCATTAACTGGTATTTCATTTTCAACATTTAACGTTTATCATAAATGGAATGCAATTGTAATGGTTGTTCTTGCCTTTATTCATTCCATCATTTGGACAGTGGATGCCATTAAAGATGGTGGTTATCGGACTTGGGTTGTTGATGCTTATTTCCAATGGGGTATAGCCGCTACTGTTATCTCATTTTTATTGATCTTCCATAGTGAAAAAGTTATTAGAGATCTACTGTATGAGATTTTCTTAATCTTTCATAAATTGTTCAACATTTTTTTCATCATCACCATGTATTACCATTGTAACACTTTGGGTTGGTTAGGATGGATCTGGTCAATGGCTGGTATCATGGTTTATGATAGATTTTTGAGAATTTGTAGAGTCATATTAAGTGGTGGTATTCAAAATACAAAGATGACCAGATGTGAAAATGATGTCATTAAATTGGTCTTGAACAAACCTAAACTCTTAAACTATTCACTGGGTTCATTTGCTTATATCTATTTCATGAATCCTTGGTATATGTGTTGGCAATCACATCCATTCACCGTTTGTGCTTCTCCATTGGAGGGTGAAAATGGTAAATTAGTCATTTATTTCAAAGCTAAAAAGGGTATTACAGCAAGACTATTACGAAAATTGAGTAAGGCTGAAAATCAAGAAATGGATATCAAGATCATGGTTGAAGGACCTTATGGAAGCTCTGTCATCAATAATCATACCTTGTTCAATAAAGATCAATCAGTTAAAAAATATGTTGGAATTTCAGGTGGTTTAGGTGTTGTTTCCATTTTTCCTCATTTTGTTGAATTGTTAAAGAATCAATCTGTTGTTGATGTCAAAACTGAAAAAATTTTGACTAGTGGTGGCAAATCAAGTACCGAAAGTTCAAGTACATTGGAAAACCTCACTTCATCATCACCTTGCCCAGTTTCTAATAATCATAAGATATATTGGGTTATTAACGATTTGACGAACATCTTATGGTTCCATGAAGAGTTGAAATGGCTGTCTATACGTGGATGTGAAATTATTGTCATTTTCACCGGTAGTGATGCCAAACTTAATGAGGAGAAAGTTTCAGATAGTGATCTCAGTGGTGTCATACAAGATTCCGGTATCAAGATTGTCAATGCATCAAGAAGACCCGATTTCTATCAATATCTCACTTCAGAATATCGTTCTTGTTGCGATATTGGTCAAGATATGGAATGTATTGCCTGTGGACCATCTTCATTCAACGATGACTTGAGAGCTGCTGTGGTGAAGGTTTTGAATGAGAACGCTAATGCAAATAGTGATTTGGAATACCATGTTGAGAGTTTCACATGGTGAAAGATATTATTATTACTGTTATTATTATTAACAAATTATTTATTGTTATTTCACCGTCATTCAAGAAGAAAGAAAAGTTCTGGTTTTTACTCTCCGGGGGTTTTTTTTTCTAAAAAAAAAAAGGGATGGAAGAATCAAAATGGGATACATTTTTTTTTCTTTGATTATTCAAAAAACTGATTGATTAATGAGAACTAACTAACTAACTGCATTTTGAAAAAAATCGACAAGATTGGTGAAATGATTAATATTATTCAGGGGGGTGGGACTTTTTGGAGGATATTTTTCGTTTTAGTCAATTGTTGAGTATGAATTGATCAGTGTCTTTTATCTAATTGGTGTTGTTTTAACTAACAATACCAGAACATACAATGCCAGGTATATGTACAGACACACATACACAAACATTTATGATAATTCAACTTCAATAGATATTTAAATTCCAAACATACTAGATCATTATTATTGGATATTTACTAATACTAGTTTTCTTCCATTTTCTTTATTTGTTGATTCTTATTTATTTTAGATTACATTGATTTTCTTTACTCATGGATATATATGTACATATATATATATAGAATTAGAATGACGGATAAGTTATTTAAAAGTTTTCGTTCGTAACATTCACTCTAGTTACTACAAACTGTCAAGGTCCATTCATTGGATCAGTATAGTTATTCTAAAATATAGAAGAATCCAAAAAGCTTGCCCAAATAAAAACTTGCACGATATCATTATTCCTATATCTTTCTATTATGATGACCAGCACCTTTTTCCACAACTTTGATCTGGGTCTTTGCCCTCTTCAACTGCACGGGTCTTTGACCCACATACTTACCATTCATATCGTTCAAAGCCCTGAGATAATCTTGAGTATCGGCAAATGCTACAAATCCATAACCCTTAGATTTCAGCATCTTATTATCCATCACCACTTTCACCTTGGATAATGATGGGTAATGGGCAAAAGCACGATATAATATCTCATCATTGACATCTGTACCCAAATTTCCAACGAATATTCTGAAATGAGTAGGATCCCATTCTAATAATGATGCATCTTCCCATTTCTTGTCACCAACTTCACGTTTCACTGTCTTTGTAGGTATTTGTGATGAAGATGATGATATAAATGAAGAAGAAGAAGAAGATAGTGAAGTTGATCTTGTCTTATTCTTCAAATCTTGTAGTATCTTTGATGTTCTCGTTATAGCATCAGAAGGTATCAGTCTATTGTTTGAGGTGGAACTGTACAAGTACTGAGCTGGTTGCCTTCCGGCAGCAAGTCGACGATCTGAAGTTTTCAAATTGGAGATCTGCTTCTTCTTTGGTTTGGTCACACCGGAGTATTGATTCGACATTTATTTGTATGGTATATTGCAAGTAGATTGATAGATATATGTTTTTACTTAAAATCTTTATGTGTGTGTTTTTTTTTTTTTTTTTTTTTTTCAAAAAAAATCTTTTCATGTTGAGATATATCACACCAGATCTAAGACGACCACAGGTAGATACAGGACGATAACTTTTCTAGTTAAGTGATCGATACTATGTTCAATCTATATATAACGAGGAATGTCATTAGAAATGCATGGAGACCGATACAATGCACATCGATAAAACCAATCCAACTTCGAAGTTTCCACAACTCGATGGTGATGAGACAGAACAATAACGATCTGAATAATAAGGTTGATAAACCCGAGCAGAAACAGGTGGGTAAACCTAAGGAGAAAGTTGATATCAAAATCGATAAATCTATCTTGGCGCATATTCCTGGAGAGCTGAGGTTGACTAATGAATTAAAAGATCGTGTTCCAAAATTTCCCTTGTCAAAAGAAGCTCTGCCAACTTTATTACCAAGACCTGGTGTACCGAGAGTGGGAGTTAATGGTATGACTTTCCCAAAGATGATACATGTTTTGAAAAGCAAGGCTGAACCTGAGTTGATCTATGAACTGGAACCTCATAAGTTATACTTTATCATCTGTGGTTGTTTTGCTCTAGTGTTTGCATTCTACGCGTGGAACATTGCCATAATATCTTTCAATTTGGCATGGGGAATGTTTGAAGATAACCATTATGAATTACCAGTTGTGCAGCAGTATATTGGTAGTCTTATGCATTTTCTTATATGTGCCGCTTTGACGTGTATGCCATTGGCGATAATGGCAATGTTCATCATGCTTCCTACAAGATTGATCAGAAGAATGTGGTATATCCCAGGAGAAGTGGAACAAGTCCAGTTCATCACACATCCTTTAATACCTTCTAGCCCCTCTCCTGTGATCACTTTACCATTGGAAAATTTGACAAGAGCTCATAAGACTAAAATTTGGTCTGGTCGTGGATTTTATGGAACCATTGATAACTCAATTTTCTTCTTTTTGAGAGAGAAAAATTCTAGAATTCCATGGATTGTAGATAGAAAGGGATTTTTCTGGGGCGATGGTAGAGTATTTGATTATTTGTTTGGTAAAGAGACAATAGAAGAGGCTGAATTAGCGTTGAATATCAACGAGAAACTGGAGATTCTGAGACAAAGACTTAAAGAAGGTGAAGCCAAATTGAAGAGAGAATTAGGTGTTGGATGGAGGGTCAAAGCCCAGGGTAAATTGATGAAGGAGGATTTCAACAAATTGAAGCAGTTACTGGTGAGTGGTCCAGAGAAGTCCAAGAAATTACCATCCAAATCCAATACTGGAGTGGTAAAAACTTCTTCTTCAAAATCCAAAAGATCTTCCAGTAAATAACGAAAGTCGTCTTCTAGTTTGTTACCCGGCTCAAATATTATGTTTTTGACACAATCCCCGACAGTCGTGTGTTTGTGTCCAAAAGCGGAGTAGTTCTGTCGTTCGCCACTGAGATTTGTCCCGGAGACACGACTATCAACTCCTTTATTTATTTTTAAACTGATAATAATTTAGCTCTTGTACATATGCTTTAAAATACCCAGTTATTATTTATACCAATAAACTACAGTTATTCTATAACAAGATATAGGTTGTTTGAATTAGATATCATAGCCAACTAATTCAAGTACTGAATTTACACTCAACATATATTAATCTAACTTGTGTGCTTGGTTTTAAGTGCTTGTTTGACAAGAGAATACAGCAAACAAACAAACAAACAAACAAAACAGCCTCCCTCCCTATTCTACCCTGAAATACTCAAAAAAGATCTTACAAACACAGATAGTAGGAGCAAATATAGCAACAGGTTTAGAATATACTCAATACGAATTCAATATTTTGGAGAAAGACTACACTTCATAACAACATTCTCATCCCATTGTGGCAGTGTTTCTTAATTGTCAATACTGTATCAATTAATTATTCCACTTCACAACACACAAAACAGGTATTGATATCTGTTTGTTTGTCGCCCGAGCAATATACAAAAAAAAGAAGTGCAGCAAGGAACAACCAGGAATTTATCCTAAAACAAATCACTTTTTTCTTGCGTGCCACCACCACTGATTGACTGATCATAACTGAGCGAGAGAGCGAGCGTAACTACCGGCAGCAGCACATTGTTAGTTACTACAACCACTAACAACTACAAATAAAATAAAGGAGCTGTGAACAGTTACGGACTCACTCATAATTCCACTCCCACTTATCCTCATTATCATAGTATATACATATAGACAATGATGGCTTCATCCATAAAGGCCCCAGGAAAGAGGCTCAACACCGATAGCGACACCTCCTCTTTCCAAATCAACCTGAAAAAACCAAAATTTGACCAGCTGTCAACTTCAAGGGATCATCAACTGACAGATGAAGAACTGCAAAATTCCAATATTGATATCTCTTCCTATCAAACACCCCCACCTTCAACGGTATCCGACTCTTGTGATCGGTCTTTGTCTCCTAATGATGATATTTATGACAAGTCTCATGATAGTTCCAATAAGGGTAATACTACCAGTAGTGACACTACCACTAGCAGTAACAATAATAACAGCAACAACAACAACGCCACCGATAATTTAACCACATCCACTTCTGATGTTTCGACACGGGACGACACTCTCAACAATCAAGGTGCAAAACTGTTACAAGATGACGTCACTTATATTTCACTATGCTCTGCTCTTTCTGTGCTACGAGCACAACGGGATATGGTTAGAAAAGATATCATCAAGTTACGGGATGTAAAGCAACGAGCTAAAAATGACCCTGAAACTTTTATCAAACAACTCAGTTCTAATGAAGGTGATATTGTCAATTCCATTCCGAAACAAATTCATGTGATAGATGGAGACTTGAATAAATTGTTCAAACATTGATCCATATATTTGATACTATATATTTTTTTCCATATTACATATATGTACATATGGGTGATCTCTTGCAACTATCATATTATTAGTGCTGATAGAGATGGGTGGATACCTTAACAACGGGTTTGTTAAATTATTTAAATGTTTCATTGCAATGATATTCATTGAATGCATCCCTCTCCATTTCGTCATTATTATTTGTTTCAGTTCTTATCAAATCGATCTTTCACATGTTATCCAACTTTGTGTTTCGACTTGAATATCTATTTCTATATCACCATTACAACTGATGCTATTTCAATAATTATACGGGTCTCTCTCTAATAGGGGAGAAATTGTTGTTCTTTTTTTTTCGCATTTAAATAATGGCAAAAGAGGCACCTTTGGCATATGGTATAGGCATTCAAATCGTCTTCATCGACAATATCAAGATATCTTCATCATTATCAGCATTATGGTTTTTTAAATAGAAATAATTCTTTCCATTCTGAATGGCGGCTTCATTTGCAAGTTTTTTTTTATTTTTTTAATTTTTTTTCTTTATTTTTTTTCAATTTTCACACACTGACATAGGGTTATTTATGTCTTTTAATAGGGGTTTATTTAGTAGAGGGGGTTTCTACTACTGTATATAGGTATATATGATCTAATACTATTTGTTTGCCGCGTTGATGTTGCGATATTTGAAATTACTTGTAAGTAATCAAGTCTTCACTACACAATCTTTTTTTTAAAACCTATGGGTATTCAAATTTGAGTGTATTTGGTATCAAAACTTTTTTAATCAACCAGAAAGAGATATATGAGAAATAAATTTATGTAGATAGATAGATACAATTAGTAATCGTTGATATTTATTATACAGTTACACCTACTATAACAGACTAATATTCACACAAGATGTCCGGACTACTTACCGCCACTGCCAGAAGATCCGCTGGTTATCTCGCCATTTCCAGATCTTCATCACCAATTATTTCCAGACAAATCAGATTTCAAAGTTCATTGGTACAAGAGGTGACCTCGATGGATCAGTTCAAACAACTCACATCTGCACCAAAATTATCAATAATCGACTTCTACGCCACATGGTGTGGTCCATGTAAACTGATGTCACCAATCTTGGAAAAATTCCTGAAGGATTTTGAAAATGATACTCAATTTTTAAAAATTGATGTTGATCAACAGACAGATATCGCTCAGGAATATGGAGTCACTGCTATGCCTACTTTCATGTTGTTTAAAGAGGGTAAAGGTATCGGTAAAATTGTTGGCGCTAATCCAAATGGTTTGAAACAGGCTATTGAAGAACATAAATAAGAGATGTTGAAAAACTGTATATAAATAATGATGAATTAAGTATTTTTTTTCTCATTAGATGTATTTGAATGTTAAATATTATATATATCTATTGATCTTGTTTAAAATTAATTCAACTAGTTTAGCCCCAAATTGAAACTCATGTTGCCAACATTATTTCATCAATCTCTTTGATCAATTCAGTCACCAATACAGAGTTTTCATCGATGATTAAACCTTTGTGTAAAGATTTGATCTGATTGATCAATTTTGAATTTGATTTATTATCGGTGATGATCTTCTTCAAAATCTTCAACAAAGTCAACTCTATAATGGCATTGTCCAGAAATTTCAGTAATTTGTTAAAGATCTCATTGATCAAAGCAGAATTCGAAAAGATTTGACAAATTTTCTTATTCAAGCTAATCAACTCTAAGAAATCTTGTAAAAAATTCAAATTTAAAGTCATCTTGAACCCCTTGATGAACAAATTCAAATTCTCAATCAACTCAGACTCAACCTTATCATCCAAAATCAACCAGTTTTTAATTGCATCCAAAGAATTCACCTGCCAGTACGGATTCACCAAGTATCCTGTAAAAATTTCAAAGACATGATTCTCCCATAACGTTTTACGAACTTTTGAGTTTATCAAAACGAGTTCTGATAAGATTGGAATAATAAAATCCTTAAATGGTAATTCCACTTGAGCCAACTGAGCAAAAACGGGAACAGCATTCAATTCCACCAAATCCAATTGCCTGATCTTGTTCAAATGGCATAAATTGAAAATCGTGGGACAAATAGCATTGGCGATCTCTTTGTAACCGGTATTTGGTGGGGGATATTTCAGTAATTCCAGAACCAAGAACGATAAACAATTTGATGCATCTAAAATATTCAAATTTGTCGGCACAGATGAGAGCGATGATATGAATTTGAGTATTTTCAACTTATTCGACTGGCTCAACTTTTCATAATTTCCAAAGATCGACTTGAATAAAGTTGTAGTGGCAATATATGATTTAACACGGGGTTCACAATAGTTGAAAGATTGTAAAATCGTGACAATCTTATCAGCGTAATTTCCATCTTTAACCAAATTACTCAAGTTCACGGCCAACCAATCTACAGAATCCTTCAACAAATAACAGAAGTCGGATCTTGATGTTGGCAAGTCTCTGGTAAATATGGCATGGATACCGTCAACACCACACGAGACAAATTCCGGTGTTGAATCGAAATCTTCTTCGACAAATATGATCAAGATCTTCAAACCACCACATGCGATAAACATTTGGAAAATAGACGAGTTTGACGAGATTATCAACTCGATAAATTTAACAACTTCCATCCGTAATCTTTTCGGGTATCTGAAATTACTAAACTGCACAACTGAAGTGATCCCACCAATGACACAAAAATTCTCCAATGCCTGACAGTTACTGAGAAAAACAGTATTTAACATTTGTAAACATTTTTCAGCAATCTCTGCATTTTTACCATCCAACAATTCCAACAGTCTTATCAATCCATGATTACGTACAAGTAATTTTCCCATTGCTTCTTTCTCAGATATGACCAGTATCAATCTATCCAAATCTTCGATCAAATGATCATTTTTATTGTCCAAATTGCCAATCCAGGATTCCACTTTCGAAATCAATTTGGTCTCTCCGGGATCAACAAACTCTTCCTGACTGTCCTCTAATTCAAGAAATGGATCTTCTTCATCCACGATATAGTTTCTACCACTCTGATGTAATTGCAAATTTCCAAAATCAGCTTCCAAGAAACTATCTCTATCTTCAATCGTTATCTCTTTTTCTTCGTTGAATCTATTCAATAATTGATCATGGCTCTTTTCGGAAATTCCATTAGTTGTGGTGGTGGTGGTGGTCTTCCTGGTGATGGTATTGGTTATCTCCTTGAGAGGTGTGAAATCTAAATTCTCAAATTCTTTTTCATCTATAGGTTCCTCATCAATTTCTCTAAATGGTGATGTCGGTCCAATAAGTTGCTCCTTTGTCTCTTTGAATTCAACGGGCATAACTTTTCGATTTTTTCTAATTTTGGGCAGCAATACATGGTTTGAGTCTTGATACCTAGGTGCCACTGACCGATTTTTCAATTGTTGTGGAGTGTTGTTGTTTGAAATAGTTGCCATTAAAGTCGTACTCATTTGCGATGAGGAAACTGATCTGCAAGTTTCAGAAAAATTCCGCAACCTCAGCAGCGACATTTCATCATTTAACCATGGGTGTTGTAATAATCTCTTCGCATCTATTCTTATCTCTGGTGACTTCTGGAAACATTCAACCAAAAATTCCTTGGCAAGTTTAGGAATGTTTGCAGGAATAGGTGGAGAATCTTCCATACCTATAGCATGACAGGCAGCCATTGGGTCAAATTCATGGTAAGGTGGTTGTGTGGTGAAAAGCTCCACCACGGTTGCACCCAATGACCATATATCTGATGCTGTACAACTCCCTTGTAACAATATCACCTCCGGTGCCATCCAATAAGGAGAGCCACCAACGACTAAACTCGATTTATGATTAGCTCTTGATGAAACCCCAAAATCAGCAAGTTTAACCGTACCATCAGCTGTCAATAAGACATTGGCCAGTTTAACATCACGGTGTATGACACCTTGTTCATGCAAGTAGACTAATCCTTTCAAAATTTCCCTTGTATATCTGATAATTTCATGCTCTTCCAAACCTTTTTTCCTTTGCTTATACAACTTTCTCAACGAACCACCTGAACAATATTCCAAGATGATGTTTAAATTTTGTCCATTGTTGACATATCCATGATATTTGACAATGTTATTATGTCTCAAGATCTTCAACAATCGTATTTCTGTCATCATCAATTCGATATCATCTTTAGTATTGATCTCAATCTGTTTTATAGCAACTTCCATTCCAGTGATCAAATTGATGGCTCGATAAACGTTTGCCGAGGCGCCTTTCCCAAGTAATTCCTTAAATTCATAGTTGTCCAATGCTGATTTTCCCTCCATTGCCGCGTTGCTGAATAATCTACCAGCATGTTTTTCCACCCTTTGTGCAGGGGTTAATGAGACTGCATGTTGTTGTTGTTGTTGTTGTTGTTGTTTGGAGACAAATTGTTTGATAGGGGAAGTGGACCTAGAATTGGATGGAGTCTTGTGCTGATAGAGCATGGGCACTTTATCTTCTATTGAGGATCTTATCTTTTGGTGTGAAAGAGGTTTTTTGAATTGAAATTCATTTGATGATCTCATATTTCTATTGGAACCTCTAGATAATGGTGTATCTTCCAATTGCATTCTTTCCAGATCTTCGAAATTCAACGGGGTAATGTTTCTGAACTGGGCCATCGTTATGGAGTCATTTGCCTCGCAAGAAGAAGATGTCGTTATAACTTTATTGCTACTACTTCTACTGCTATTCGGTAATGGTGGTGATGACGATGAAAGTGATGATTTTCGGGATTTTGAATTCCCCAAACTTTTAACAGAGCTTCTTCTCGAATTGATAGTATCCACTGGTTCAAAGACATTTTGGCTTGAGAATGAAGGTTCACCAAGTACAGGTCGGGAACGAATTCTTCTCTTGTCATTCTTCTTGTCTTTTAGTTGAAAGGGAGAATGTATGAAATCAATGTTACGGTTTTTAAAAACCGGTGATTCAATCAATTTGAAAGTATCACCTTCTATCTCATTCTCAATATTATCGATGGTAGCATTCTCTCTATATTTATCCAAGATGATAGACTTATGAAGCTTTGGAGTCACTGTAACTGGTTGTTGATTGTCATTGTCTTGTTTAACGTGATCTGGTGACAAGTTCATCATCATCATGATTTGCTTTATTTGAGTAAAAATTGGTGTATGAAATTATTTTAAAAGTCGAATAGACAACTGAGCCATAATTGAGATATTTTCTAAGGGAATATGAATATCTATATATAAATATACAAAAATGAATAAATATCACCGCCAAAAAGAGTTTGAGTTGATGGAATCAATATGATCTATCCTTTTAATCACTATTTCTACAAAAAAAAAAAAAAAAATAAACAAAAGATCTTTTTCCTTTTTTAGTAAGGTGAAATTGAATGCAGAAGCAAATGTAATATATGTGTATAGAAAGATAGATTTAATAGATTAAATAAAATATAATATACATATGGCTAAATAATTGTTCTTTCCTCCTTCTCTATTGGCAAGGCAACCGCTGGACCTTGATCTTCTCTATTCCAACTCAAACGCGAAAGATCACCAGTTTTTCTTGGATGCAGACCATGGATGAGGATGAAAATCACAGTTAACAAGAGACAAATAAGACCAGCAACGACCCATGCGACACCCAAAAATGAGTTTTTGGCCCCAATGACAGAGGTTGTGGTGATGAATACGGACTTCTTACCTTTGAATTCAAGAACTGGGAAATGTAAACCCACGGTAACTTCATAAACACCAGCTTTCATTGGAGCAGTATCATTTCTTAACAGTAATCTACTAAAAGTTGAGAAACCTGGAGGCAGCATCCAATTTTGGAATTCATACCAAGTAGAAATATCAGGCATATTCTCTTCGGTGTAACCATTTGGGAATTTTTTGATCCAATTTGGAGGTGGGACCACTTCAGATGCATTATATCTTGTCTTTTTGAATCTATTTTTATCTGTGGACCAAGCTATACCATTACGTGTCATGTGATAATCATCTTCAGTATTATTAACACCAACTGGGGATGTAAAAGTATCGTTGAACAATGAATTGGCAATCAAACCACATGGATAATATTTAGTTCCATTGGCATTATGAGAAAGTGGTTGACAGTTTTGTCCCACACTATCCTTGATTTCATGCATAGATGCACGTTTACCTTTGATCTGGTCTTCACTAAATGATTTGACATAACGACGATGATTGGCATAGAAATTTTTCATCTTGTAATAGAGAAATACAGGAGAACCCATATCACTTGGTATTTGAAATTGAATGTGACACAAGCCTTGTTCTACCGGGTCAGTTTCCGAAGCATTTAAACCATATTTCCATGATGGAGTAATAGAAACTTTTTTATGGAAATTCCAATCCACATATCGATTTGGAATCTTTGTATAATAATCGGAGCTAGCAAGATTCGCACATTGTTCATAATCAATAATGATCTCCTGTGTTTGAGTAGATCCATACCACATTCCAGCACCTAATGGGATAAAAATGACGGCAAGTATCAAGAAGATTGGTATGACTTTTTTCGGTGTCAAGATGGGTTCATAAGCGGTCAATTTCTGTTGTGTAAAGGCATTTTCTCTTGGTCTATGTGATTTCGGCTTAACAACCACCTCAGAGAGGGAATCCGATACCGAATCAGAATCGGAATCACCAGGATTGATATCTCTGTTCTTCTTCAAAACGTTCATAGTTCCAATATTATTAGACTATGGTTTTTAGTGCTTGGTTTATGTGTGTATCTATATATATATATATAGACCTGCCAACAAACACCAAATTATTTGATCATCTTTCAAAATGTCGCGGGCTATAAACCATATTATTCTGTCCTTGACTAAACGACCTTTTTCTCTCTTTTACAGAATTTTTAATAAAATTTTTTTTTTTTTTTTTTTTCAACAAAAGCAAAGACAAAAAACGAACGAAACAAAGAGTTAACACGAAAGGGAACTCCATCACTTCAGGGATATATATATATATATATAATTATAGTTAGTCAGTTAGTTAGATAGATCTCATTTCTCTCTCTCTCTTGTGTCCCACGAGTCTTCAAATAACAAATACACAAACAGTCTACAGACTAGGAGCCACACACACACATACCCACATATTCAAAAACCCTTTCTCATCATCATATATTCCAATAATGTCAACTGAAACAGACGCTGAAAAAAATATCGAAATCTGGAAGGTTAAGAAGTTGATCAAGAGTTTGGAAAATGCCAGAGGTAACGGTACTTCCATGATCTCGTTGATCATTCCACCAAGAGGTCAAATATCCATCATTCAAAAGATGTTGACAGATGAATACGGTACCGCATCAAATATCAAATCAAGAGTTAACAGATTATCTGTTCTATCTGCCATCACATCTACACAATCCAAATTGAAATTATATACAAAAGTGCCACCTAATGGGTTGGTTATCTATTGTGGTGATGTCTTGACAGAAGAAGGTAAGGAAAAGAAATTGAATATCGATTTCGAACCTTTCAAACCAATTAACACCTCTCTTTATTTGTGTGATAATAAATTCCATACCGAGGCTCTTTCTGAATTATTAGAAAGTGATGATAGATTTGGATTTATCGTTATGGATGGTAATGGAGCCTTATTTGGTACTTTGTCTGGTAATACAAGAGATGTCTTGTATAAATTCAGTGTTGATTTACCAAAGAAGCATGGAAGAGGTGGTCAATCTGCCTTACGTTTCTCACGTTTAAGAGATGAAAAAAGACATAATTATGTCAGAAAAGTTGCCGAAACCGCTGTACAAAATTTCATTACCAATGATAAGGTGAATGTTAGTGGGTTGATCTTGGCTGGTTCAGCTGATTTCAAAAATGAATTATCAAGATCTGATTTATTCGATGGTAGATTGGCTGCCAAGATTATCAAGATTGTTGATGTATCATATGGAGGTGAAAATGGTTTCAACCAAGCTATTGAATTATCAGCTGAAACGTTGAGTAATGTTAAATTTATTCAAGAAAAGAAATTGATCACTCATTACTTTGACGAAATTTCTCAAGATACAGGCAAATTCTGTTACGGTATCGATGATACATTGAAAGCATTGGATGCAGGTGCATGTGAAACCATCATTGTACATGAAAATTTGGCCATTGTTAGATACACATTGAAAGATTCTGAGGGAAACGAAGTTATCAAACATGCTGATCCAGCTAACCCAGATAAAGCTTGGCAAATGGATAAATTCACTGGAACAGAGATGGAAATTGTTTCTGAAATCCCATTCTTAGAATGGTTGGCTGAAAATTATAAAAGTTTTGGTGCCACTTTGGAATTTGTTACCGATAGATCTTCTGAAGGTGCTCAATTCGTTAGAGGATTTGGTGGTGTTGGTGCCTTGTTGCGTTATAAATTGAACTTTGAACAATTGGCTGAAGAATCCAGTGATGATGACTATTATGAAGATGATAGTGATTTTTAAATTAACCAACCTGGAAAAACTCAAGCTTTTAATGATGTGTGTTTAATGTATTTTTTTTTTTTTTTTTTTTGATTTATAACTTTTGTTCAATGGCTGTCATCATCTTCTTTTAAACTTTTAAAGGGATTAATTTGAAAGGAGAAGCAAATTGCTATTAATGATAATGAATCGATTTTTTTTATAAAACCATCATTATTATTCAAATAGAATGTGTGTTCTTTCTGTTTATCATTTATATGTGTGTTTGTTTTTCTGTTATTCTTCTTCTTCTTCTTCTTTCTTCTTTTTTGTCTTCTTTTCATTAAAATAAGATATTTTCAGTTCAGCTCAAATTTAATTATATTACTAGTAGTCAATAAACACTTTGTTCCAATGTAGAGAGGCAAAAAAATCTAGCTTTCATTATATAGTTTTTATAAGATTTAATTATTAACCTTCTTCTTATTCTTTTTCTTCTTCAGCACTCTCAAATCATCCAAGGCATTTACCTTTGAATGTCCAAGAATTTCACTATGACTTTCTCCCCTATGCAACAAATCGGCCAAATTATTTAATCCACCAGTCAAATAACTTCTCCTCATATCCTTTCTTATTGGAGTCGCCAACAATTGCTTCAACTCATACCTCTTATTCAGCAGCTCTGTCTTCTCAATAGCTCTCTTCTCTTTTCTCTTTCTCGTTCTCTTCAAATAATCATCTTCTCCCATCTCATCCAAGTCATCAACTCCCAATTCTTGTGCAGCTTTAACCACCCACGGCAGCTCCTTAGCGGAACCATCATTGGAAATGATGGCATCACCTAATTCAGCAGCCAATTTTACTCTAGGTTTTAACTGTGCAACAATATCGCCTTCAATTGGTAACAATTTGACATCACTATGAGAATTCAACCGACTGTTGCCACTTTTGGCAACCAATTTCCTCAATTTCCTCAATGGACCAGAAGCCTCTTGTGGTGAACAGATCATCACAGATACACCTTCCTTACCAGCTCTGGCAGTTCTTCCGGATCTATGGATGTACACATCAGCAGATCTGGGTAAATGATAATGCACAACGTGTGTAATATTTGGAATATCTAAACCTCTAGCAGCGACATCCGACAGGATCAAGACAGTTGTGGTGTTTACCTGACTGGCCTTGGTGAATCTCTCCAATGATCTAAGACGTTGTTTTTGGATCATTTGAGAGTGGATGGAGAATGATGGAATGTTCAAGTTGTTCAAGAATGGAGCAAGTCTTTTCACAGAATCGATACTGTTGGCAAACACCAACGTGGTCCCTGGATACATCAAAAGGAAATAGTATAAATACAAGTCCCTCTCCACGGCTCCACATTCGATCAACGCTTCGGTGATCTTTCCAGCAACGGTTTCCTTTGGATTAGCATCGATCAAAGTTGGGTTTTTGTCCTTGAATTTCAATTTTAATGACAAAAGTTTTAAAATTTCATCATCATCATTATCATCATCACCACTGCTATCTTTCTTCTTCCCAGCTTTATCTTGCTTTCTTGGAGCCTTGTCCAATTTACCAAATAACTCTTTTGAGAAAGTGGCTGAAAACACCAATGTTTGCCATCTATAATTTGGCAACTCCTTTGGTCGCAACTTGCTGAAATTGTCAATTATCTTCTCCATCTCTTCGAAATGACCATCTTGCAATAACCTATCTGCCTCATCATAGACAATGATATCTGTGGATGATAACCTTATAGCCAAGTCCTGATTCTTCTGGATCAACTCCAACATACGTCCCGGTGTGGCAACGATTATCCCCGGCCCACGTGACAACAATCTTTCCTGTTTTTGAATCGATAACCCACCAGTGATGGACAAAATCCCATTAACGGTTAATGGAGAATATTTAGCCAATTTCTCCAAATGTTTCACAACTTGATGAGCCAATTCTCTAGTTGGTGCAAAAATTATACCAGATGGCGGATTCACTATTTCCCTATCAGTATGATCAGTTTTCCCATATTTTGCCAAATAATTCTCCAAAATAGGTATACCATACGCAAATGTCTTACCTGATCCTGTCATGGCTTTTCCTACAACATCCTTACCAGACATTGCTAGTGGAATGGTACGTTTCTGGATCGGAGTTGGTTCTTTGAATTCCATCATTTGCAAACCTTGCAAGGTATAAATCGACAAGTCAAGATCATTTTTGGTCCATTCTGGTAAATCAACCTCATCCGGTAAGTCAGCTAAGGATTCAAATCCACTTGATTTATTACTATTGTTATTGGAGTTTTCCCCTTCTTGCTTCTTTTTCAATTCCAATTTTTTCACCTTCTTCAGTTTTTTAATCTCTAGTTGGTTATCTTTCAAAATCTGTTTTGGACTCTTCTTGGTAGTTTTGATGTTCTCTTCATCAGCTGTTGATTTATCCTCTTGGGTCTCTTCTGGTTCAAATGTTGTTTCATCATCAACTTCTTCACTCATTTCAACATCCTCATCTTCATTTTTGGCAGTCTCGGATTTCTTTTCACCGCTATCTTTGATATTTTCAGTATCTCTTGTGATAAAGTTAACTTGACCATTGACAACCTTAACATCAACTCCATCAATCTCTTCCAAACCATAAAAACCTCCAAAATCATCTAATGTATCTGGGATTTCAACAGTTTTCCAATTCAAGTTATCTGCTGCAACAATTTTTTGCTCTTTTTTCTGTGGTATCTTTTTCACATTCTTGAAAGAGCTCTTACTGTTCTTAAGAACCCTTTTCATCATCTTTGGAGGTATTTTTGACTTCATTGTGGTGATGATTATGTTTCTCTTCTTTAAAACTTTTCAGTTTGATTTTTTTTTTTTTAAAAAAAAAAAAATTTAAATTTTTTTCTTGCATTTTTCAACTGCTTTAAACAATCAAGTCCGAGTAGCTCATCGCTTAACGATAGATAACAATTCCAGATACAATCTTGAAGGAGAATCACTGAAAGCTTGATTCTTGGTTTACTAGTCTTGTGGACCTCATGCATATATATAGAGATTTATCTCAACCATAAAACTAAGATCGATTTCCAAGGAAAACCTGAAAGATATTCAATCATTTGCTCTTTAGAATAAGTAGAGACAAACAGGATTAAATCATTCCATCATTCTATTACTAAAACCATTTAAGACGATTTTCATTACACTCACTTCACTCAAGTTATAGAGAGATGGCAAAGCAGCAGAAGAAAAAGCAATCGTTGTTGTTGAAAAGAACCAGGTCAATCACAAGTAATGGCAAAGCAACTGTCAATGTGACATCTTTGAAACCACAGAGAACACGAGAGTTGATTAGGAGATTTCACATTTTGCAAAAGAACAAATCCAGTATTTTCAAGTTACTTGAAAAGCAGTGGGGTGAACATGTTGATGGTAATAATCTTGTCTCGATTATTTCTAAATATAATAATTTAAACATGGCTTATAATCAAGGGAAGGAAGAAACACTTCTGTCAATAAATTTGAAATCAGCCAAACTGATAATTTTCTCTAATTCAGACTCGGAGGAGAAATTGGTGAAAATGTTGGGTAGGATTGATGCTGAGATTGAGAAAAGAGGTGGTCTTCAGACATATCAAACTGCATCGACGTTGGGGCAGAGTAGAGGTGGAGATTCTTCTAAAAAATTGATGGAGTGGTTAAGACCAAAATTATCTCAAGATATGATTAATATGAATAAACCAACAGCATTAGAAATCGGATGTTTAAGTTCTCAGAACCAAATATCGACATCGAATTATTTTTCAAAAGTGACAAGAATTGATCTTCGATCCCAAGAACCTAATAATATACTTGAACAGGATTTCATGAAACGACCTCTACCCAAATCCGAGGATGAGAAATTCGACTTGATCTCTTGTTCATTGGTAATAAATTTCGTGCCCACGGCTGTGGAGAGAGGTGAGATGTTGAAAAGAATGAGGCTATTTCTCAAGACTCCCAAAGATAACACGCTGATGAAACCTTCCATTTTCCTTGTACTACCCTTGCCCTGTGTTAGCAATTCTAGATATTTTGATAATTCCAAATTGGATGGGATTATGGAAAGTTTAGGATTCACCAAGACTAATTACTATGAGCTGAAGAAAGTGGCGTACTGGTTTTGGGAATGGGATGGAAGTATGAACCCAGCAATAGGTTTTGATAAGAAGAAAGATTTACACCCTGGATCAAATAGAAACAATTTTTGTATAATAATTGAAAATTAACTTTTATTTTTAATTAAAATTGGATAAATTATAATGATGAATAAATAATAGTAAACAGAACTAATTAATTTAATTGTATTGAAGAAATTAAAAAATTCACACTCTTCTATATAGAAAAATAAAATAAGTGCTTTAACGATAGAATAGATACATAGCTCTAAAAATAATGAGACAATTGTCCCTTTTTTTGAATTGTGAGTAATTTTTTGAAAATTTTGGAGATTTGAATAACCTAAAAACGATTATAATATTCTAAAAAATTGAGAAATCAAATGAGATCATTATTTCTTAGATTTTCCAGCTGGAACACCACCAGTAACTTGTTTTGTGAAATCATAATCACCGAAACAAGACTTGGTGAATTGAGAGTCCTTGTACAATGTCTTCAAGTAGTCGGTGAAATCACTTAATTTACACCAACCATCAACTCTAGAATCACAGAAATCTGGAATGTTTTGAGACAATGACAAAGAGTGATCGTTTAAGATAGCATGAACGTATTGAGTAGCTCCACTACCATCAGTTTGAGATTCACGGTCATCTGGAACACCTGAGTCACAGGTGATGACTTCAAAAGTCAATTGAGCACCATATGGAACAATTTCTGAGGCCTTGAAAGTGGCGTTATCCTTTGGACCCTTCATGTTGAATGAGGTGTTGAATTGTTGGAAACCTAAAGCGGTAATGATGTTAACCATGGTGGTATCATGGGTGAAATCAATGTACATTGATCTGTTCAATGGGAAATAAGTGGAATCAGAATCTAAAGTTGAGTTTTGAGTTGATTGTGTAGCCTTTGAATATTTGGTAGCGGTAATTCTTTCGTATAATTCGGTAACAGCACCAATACCTTGAGCCTTGGCAGTTGGATTACCGTATGAAGAACCGTAGTAAAAGTTTAAATCTTGAATGTATCCGTACCATTCCCATTCGGTTTGTGAGAATAATGGACAGAATTTGGAGTAACCCAATGTGGAAGTTTCATAAGCACACAAGGTTTGCATGTCATAAAGATCATCGGTGGTCAAGTTCAAACCGCTAAGGTTCTTGTTAAGTCTCTTAACAGCTGATGTCAAGTATGATTCAATTAATGGTTGAGTAATGTCCTTAGCAATACCCAAAGTTTTATCGTAGTTTGTACAAACTTCGAATGGAGCAAGAGTGTTGTTGAAACCTTTATCTTCAATGATAACTTCCAAATCAACATAATTTTGCCAGTTGAAACCAAAGTAACCGGTTAAAAAGTATTCAGCACTCATCAACATATCTTCCTCTGAGGTGGTTCTAACTAAAAGTTTTTCAGAGTTAAAATCATATAAACCACCATATCTGAAATAGTTCTTGACACCCTTGTCAAATAATTGTTGGTTACCAACTGTGGTCAACATGTTTTCACCTAATTGATAAGTCCAATCAGCCAAGAATGACAAGTTACCCTCGGCTTTGAAATCACCAGCAGCTTTAAGAGTGTTGGTAAGGTTAGAAATATTCAGAGCTGGATATCTTGAACCATGACGAGCAATTATTTCAACTTGTTCAATTTTACATTGATCTGGTAAAGCGTAATCATAAACACCCCAACCTCCACTAACGTAGTATGGAGATTGACTACCCATGTATTCGAAAATTGAATCTTCACTGGCATTATGATTATAAGCTTGGGCCAAAGCGGTTTCAATTGGATTTGGATATTGGAAAGCTCTTGTTGGAGCACCGGTCTTGATAGCAGCATTATCAGTTTGTGCCAAGAATGGAACAGCACCGGTGGTAAAAGTACCCAGATGACCAACACTGATTGGTAAATCAAAGTCATCTTTAGAAGCGGTGGTAGCTGGAGCAGCCTCAACGGCTTGGATCAGCACGAGGACAGAACTAAGAATAGCTAATGACCACATTTTTTAGTTGTTATGTTATAGAAATTATTATCTAAACGAATGAAGAGAATAATAATCAATAATAATGAATGAATCAAACTAAGCTCAGCTCCTTTCAAAGTTAAAAAAAAAGTTAAGATCAATGTTAAGGTGATCTACCAAGTTTATATTTATATTGAAAAGTTTCGAGATTACGAGGAAGACAGAGTTAGAAGTAAACAAAAGGTCAAGCAATGAAAGAAAGAAAGAAAGAATGAAATGAATATTGGGATGGGCAAATACTGAAATGAAGCTGCTGTATTATTTTTAGTAGTCGGCGCTGCAGTACAGTTTTTGTTCGTTTGTTTGTCTGTTTGTATGGTAGTTGAAATGGAGAGTATAGCGGTGGTAGTTGTATGTAAATAAGTGTGCATATTATTAAATATTGACTATATCCGTTTCCGGGTGCAAAAATCAGAGGCAAAAAAAAAACAAAAAGACACAAAGAAAAAAAAAAAAGCTTAAATTTCCCGGTAGTACCCTAACCTTGATCTTGCTTGATCTTGAGCTTGTCTATGCTGTGTGCGGTGCATTTGTTTGTTTGTTTATTTTGCTTTCACTGTCTCGAGACGGTCAGTTCGGTGAGCAGCCCTCACCACATAGATACCATACACACACACACACACTTACGCATACATAATGGTATAATACGAAATAATAATATGAAATAATAATATGAAATAATATAAGAAGGCGTAGTAGTATAGTTAGTGGTTAGTTAGTAAGAGCGGACCAACCAGTATTAGCCGAGCAAGAGGGATTTTTTTTTATTTTGTTGGCTTTCTTTCTTTCTTTCTTTCTTTCTTCCTTTGGGCATCTACATTTTTTTCACTTTAGTCCGTCTTGGCTGAAATACTTGTGTATGGGTCGTAGATGGATAGATAGATAGATACAGATGGGTTAAATTTGCCATGTATGCCGTATGATGCCTCATTCTTTCACTTCTTCTGTTGTGTTGTGTTGTGTCTATGTTATGTTGTTGTATTTGTTACTCTCTCTCCTCCCTCTCTCGAAATAAAAAATACAAAATGCCAGGTTCATGGGCAAATTTGATTTCAACAGATCAAGTGAGTATACTGTACTGTGATGTAGGTGCAGTGGAGTTTGATCCATGACAGTTGGTTACCATCACCACTTCAAACAAACAAACAAATAAATAAATAAGTTTTTTTTTGTTTACAACACAGGGATCGTCCTTGGTTACCGTAGTTAGTTGTATCAATAGAAGAATCTTTCAATAGATGGTCCTCCTATACTCATCAACCCCCCGTTTTACTTCTTTCTTTTCGCCAATTTGTGCATCGCCGCCGAACAATTTGAGTGAAAAATTCTTTTAAGTGTAAAATTAGCTGCATATTCAAATGTGGATAACCTCGGTCAAAAAAAAAAAATTTGAGGCTGACTAAAATACTAACCTGACCCACTCACAGTATGATTTCTATTTGTCTTCTTCATTCTTCTTCTTCCACCCACCCCCATCCACTCGTACTCCCTGTTAACGCTGATATACAAATGAAATCTATTTTTAATCTTATAATATTCATGTATGATATCATATCTATTTGGAGTAAAATCAAACAGTGAGTGGCGGAGACGCACATTCATAGATGTACAAAATAAATCATTGCAGCAAGATCGCATCATCCTCAATGATTTTGACAATTCTAAATGAGAGAGAGGACAATTTTTCTTTATCTCACCACCACTGGACGATTATACCTCATAGAGATATGCTTAAATAGATACTTGATTGATAGATGAAAAAAAAAATACCAAGAATAATTAGAGAATAAAAGTCAATTTTATGTCATGCATATCATACATACAAATGCATCTTTATCAATCAATTGTTTTTTTTTTTCAATCAAGTAAATGATATTTTATTAAAAAAATAATGAAACAAAGACTCAAAAAAGATCATGTTATCCCATACATACACGTTTTTAACCATTTCATTTATTCAACTCATCTCTCATTCATTCATTCATGTTTGATCATAACCATCAAGTTAGTAGCCACTGTCATCAATAATTCTAATTTTTGACTATCTAATTCCTTTGTAAAAGATTCATCCGATTGAATCATTTCAATGGCAAATACAAACTTATCAATTTGCATCAACAATTCATCATTCTTCGGTACATCCAATTTTCCTAATTCATCATCATTCAAATAATATATGATTTTGGATATTTTATTATCTAAATTTTTCAAATTCTTCTTCAATGTTTCCGTTTGAGTAATGAAAATTTCACTTGGTTTCTCAAATTTGGTCTTCAATACCGATTCATGAATTGAATTTAAAGATGATTTTTCACTTGGTGTGGAATCAATATTATACATCAATTGTATATGTTGATTTGATAAACTGATGATTTTAATCGGTAACTCCTCCCCTGTTGGATTTATCATCATATAGATGAAATCATCATTATTATTTGGAAAGTTTAAAATTGATAACAACTCCAATGCTAAATTATTCACTTCTAATTTGTTGTTATCAGATATCTGATAAAACCCAATCAATGTTTGATTTGGATATATTATTTTCAACTGTTGTAATTTCAACTCAAGAAATTCTTTATCAATACCATTTTCATTGACGATTAAATCAAAAGAATGTGAAATTAAGTTATTTTTCCCTATTAAGCCTCCAATCAAAAGCCGATCTCCATCAACGCCATCATCACCTCCGTTGCGAAACTTGGATCTATTGTAGGAGTCCGATATGCCTAGAAGACTTGTTGGATGTATTGAGATGATTTCTTGATATAGAACCATTACTATCTATCTATTGTTATTATTACTTAGTTGGTACAGAGAGAGAGAGACCTTCCATATTATGCTGCTGCAATCAATATGATGATGGGATGAATGATCTGATCTGTTGATGTAATTGAGTCTTTATGCCTTTTGTTTTTTTTGTTTTTTTTTTTGTGTTTTTTTGTTTTTTGTTTTCATTTTTTGTGCCCCTTTTCCAACTACTAAATCCTCCACTAAACTCATCAATCAAAATTAAATTTAAACTCGGCAATGCTATTTTTTATGCAACAAAGCAAAACCAAACTCCCTCTCTCTCTTGTTTTCTTTGCTTTTACAAAGAGATTATTAAACATTGTGAAAGATTTTTCAAACTGATGAATAACAATATGAAATATCTCAAACTTCAAGTCACTTACGAATAATAATAACGGGTTAAGCACATTTACTCCGATCCTTTTTGTTCCTGGACTTAAAAAATTTGAGTTGCAAATAGTTCAAATCAATATCCGGGATCTACGTAATTTGTAGGCCATTTTTTTTTTTTTCGCATCATCAATGAAATGAAATTGAGATTTTCTTTCATAGCATCCATCTATAATATTCATCCAAAACACAAGACATATAGCCCCTGTAAAATCGATTATGATTTGGTGATCCTTTTTAGAGCCAGGAAATTGATGAGTCGTAGCTTCTATTTCATATCCTGTTCAGTGCTCTACAATTGTAGTAAAATGAGAGAGTAAGTTTACTTTCAATCAATTAACAATAATTCATTAACTATACCTCCATAAACCATCTGAGATGACGATTGGAAAGAGTAAATGCCATTTTTGCATCGTAACGGTTTCTGTTGTTGTGTATATCGGATGAGACTTTATTTAATTCGGGAAAAATCACCAGTTTGCTGGGTGAGGGAGGAAAGGCGCACCACATTTCATTTCATTGCGCAAGGGTAAGCAACAGACACGTACTACATCTTATTGGGAAATTTTGCCAGTTCTTATTGCGCAATCACTATTAATTCCTACTCTGTAAGAATGGGATTTGTGAGAAATCATGTTACCCTGGGGTATCGATCACTATCATCCATCATCAATCATAATACTTTTTGTGGGATGTGAGTACGTAAAATGTCTAATTGTATTATTAACTTTGGTTCATTTTATCAATATAAATATGAGTTTAATTTCACTCTCGGTTTTGATCTTGGATGTTTAATTAACAATCAGTTACAAAACAAAATAAAACAAATCAATTAAAGATATATCCATAGTTATTATTAGATATAACACAGATATATATTACAAAATAGAACTACAACTACAATAACAAAAAAATGACGAAAAAGGATAAGAAGAATAACGATTATACATCAGCCCCAACAGAACCAACACATTTAGAAATTATTAAAGACAGGCCATCTCATAAGAGTACAGAACCTCAATTGAAAAATTTCGATAATCTTGAATCATTTGAAAATTTCTTAAAAGATGAAACATGGGATAACGAATTTGATTTTGTCCATGCCAAATTGAATTATTATCCACCATTTGTATTACATGAATGTCATGATGATTTAGAAAATATTAAACCAACAATGAATAATTTAAACAAAAAATTTGTTAGAAATGTACATCATCATATCGATAGACATTTATTAAAGGAAATTTCAAGATGGTCGGGAGTTGATTACGATTTCGGTAAGGGGGAACAGTTAGAAAAAGGTGATGATTTGATATGGCATTTCAGTGATGGTACCAATCATGGTTTTGATGATGATAAATTACATGGTAGAAAATGGAAATTAGAATTAGATGTTGTATGCCATGCCCATGATGCAGAATTAGTTGTAGATTTAAAGACTTTCCCATTAGATGTTTAAGATGAGTGGTTTTTTATCTTTGACAACTTTGAGATGAATAATTATTTTTATGACCTTGCTAATTTTTTGAATTTTTATTTAGATAAATAGCTCTTTTTCACGTTTAACGAATTTGATAAAATATAATAATGTTAATTTTTATGAATTTTTACTTCGATGTTCATAGTATAGTTGGCAATGTAGTTAGTTAGTTAGTCGTAAGAAGGTGAAAAATAAAAATGCAAAGAAAAAAAATAAAAATAAAAAAAGATCTGATAGAGATAGTTGTTATCATCTTAGTGGAATATATATATATAGCTGACAATATTTGTGGGACAGTAAAAAATGGATAGTCCCAATGGTTCAATAACAAGCTCTGATTCTATCCCAGTGGTGCCGAATGTCTTAAAGCTCAACAATAGCTTCAAAATTCTGCCTAAATCATTACAATATCACAACATCAATAGAACGATAAAGAGTTTGACTTCAAATAAGAAAAGATTATCAGATGATAATTTAACAACTAATGAAACTATTGAATATTTCTCTAGAATAAGAAATCAAAACAAGAACAAAAGACTTAAACCGATATCGTTAAAAGAAAACCCAAATTTCGACAAATTTAACACTTATAATCCATACGATGGCTCAAAATTGTTGAATAGAATACATACATATGATATATTAAATTGGACAATCGATGAACCGAAATTGAATCCTTTGATTTGCTCCAGATATGGATGGAGTTGTATTGATACAAAGGGCAAGATCAAGAATCAATTAAGATGTCATACATGTAACTCGTCTATTATAATAACGTTGAATTCAATGGACATGCTAAAACAGTTTGATTCTCAGGTGGTTGAAGATAAAGATGATGATGAAGATGATAATTTATGGGATGAAACCAATTCAGAATTGATTAATAAGTACTTGGAGAAATTATCTACAGATCATATTGACTCATGTCCTTGGAAAGATCATCCTGCACCAATTTCTACTTACCTCTTGCAATCACAGAACTATGATAAATTACTACAGGATTTAAGATTGAGAATTGAAAAACTAAATAAGAATAAACGATATTTGGAGCATTTAATTTTTGCCCAAGTTGTTGATGAAGAATTGTTAGATCGATTACAAAAATGGACAAATTTCGAGTTTGAAAATGATGTATTAATGGTTAGTTTACTAGGATGGGATTTGAAACAACCAATTTTTGGGGAAAATCAATTGAATTTACTCCTGTGTTCATATTGTAACAGAAGAATATATCTAAGTGATGATCATCATGATAATATTGTGTCAAAATTGGTAAAAGGTGACGCTGGTAGTTCGTCACCAAATTCAAAAGTCATAGTACAAGAAGAAGACGAAGATGATGACGTCATTGAAGATGGAGCATTTGATGTTATAGATGAGCATGCAGATTGGTGTGCTATGAAAGAGGGGTATAGAACCTTAATAAATTTTGTGTAATGCATACCCAATACATCAAAGTTAATGTATTATGAATTCTAGTAGTAGTTAGTTAGTAGCAATCCATATTATAACTATTGCATCAAATGGTCTGTTTTTCACTGTATAAACACTAGCTGGGCTCGGGCAAGGCAAAAAAAAAATCAAAAAAGGAGTAAAGATTCTCTTTTGGTTAATTAATGAGTGAAAAACAGTGCCAAAAACTGGAAACAGAAAGAGAAATCATCAAGTTTATCTGGTTTTTTTGCAAAACTGAAACCTAATATTTATGAATGTATGTGATTAATATGTATTACCTTCGGATATTCCTCTGAACTAAATGCTGTATATTCAGCCATACTGGCTGGTTAGCTGGCTGTATAATTCTTCTCTTCCGCGTGGAGGATACCGCATGTAGTGGGGGTTGATGCAAAAGGATTTTAGCTCTCCACAGATACTCAGGTGAGCAAACACCAGGTGGAATAACATGGGAAAAACAGATAGATCACTCTCGTGATACAGTTTATTCAACTGTTTTGCTATGAGATAATTGATCTTGTTAATTAGAGGGGTAGATGTCTGTTGAGTCTGCAACTTGTCAATTATGACAGCAACAAGTGAGTGCATTTGAAAAGAAAGAAGCATTTTTTTGGGATTTATCCTTCGAACGGCTATAACCTCAATTTGCCCACCTTTCTTCATGCACGGTCAAATTATATATTACTCGAATGTTCTCAATGTTTGTCAGTACATCAGATGAGTACCTCTTTTTTGATTGTTCCAATTAGTTTGCTAAGCCATTATATTTACGACTCTGTCACGTTATAATCAATCGTATCTTGCTACAATACTGACTGAGAAACAGTTGGATTGAAAAAGAGAAAGGCACATCCATCATCATCCCAAAACGCAAAAAGAAAAAAACATTTGAAGAACTTACCTTTGATTTCCGGCACATCTATTTATCTATCAATCTATCTATGTATATAACTAAGCTCCTTGAGACACGGTTTATTTTATTTTTTTGCACTTATCCATTATCATTATCATCACATCATCTTATTTAAATAAAAAAAATATTTACAAGAATGTCATTGACTTCTAAAGATGAACATAATCGCTTATTGAATTCGAACTTGTTTCAACCAATTCAATTGAACGAAAATGTGAACTTACTGCATCATCTTGTGATGGCTCCAGTATCTATGAATAAATCTCATAATTTTGTTCCAGATGCGACATTTGGAGTGAAATATTTTGGTGAACGGTCCAAATATCCAGGAACTTTGATCATCACTGAAGCTATGTACATTGGAGAACAATATACCGGATTGATCAGGGATGCACCTGGAATATTCACAGAAGAACATGTGGAGGCTTGTAAAGTGATTTTCAAAGCAATACATGACAATAAATCATTTGTTTTTGCTCAATTATGGGCACCGGGGAGACTTGCAGATCCAGAAGTGTTATCGGAAATGAATCTTGAATATTTTGGTGCTTCCAGAATTTATGAAAATAAAACTATAAAAGATCGAGCAGAGAAAATTGGGAATGTATTGAATGAGATGGATGACAAACAAATCAAACTGTTTAAAGATCAATTTTTGAAACTGTGTAAAGATCTGTTCAGAGCTGGTGCAGATGGTATTGAAATACATGCATGTTGTGGATCCTTACTAGATCAATTCTTGAATAGTATTACCAATAATCGTAAAGATGATTATGGAGGTTCAATTGCAAATAGATCACGATTAATACTTGAATTAATTGATTTTATAACCGATGAAATAGACTCATCAAAGATAGCAATAAGGTTATCTCCATTTGAAAAAGCCTTCTCCACTGAAAATGAAAAGCAAAAGGGTGCTATTGCACCAGATACTGTGTCACAACATGCTTTCTTGATAGAGAAATTAGAAGCCAGAGCTCAGGCGGGTAAGAGATTAGCATACATACATGTTTTAGAACCACCAATAGAAGATGAAAGTTTAAGTACTGATTTTGTGATGTCTATTTGGAGAGGAGTATTGATAAGATGTGGTGGTTATATTAATAATCTATCCAAATTAATTTTGGATGTCAATAAAGGTAAAACACTGATAGCTGTGGGGAGTTATTTTGTGTCAAATCCTGATTTGGTCTACAAATTAAAAAACAATCAAAAATTGGCTAAACCGGAAGTTGATCATTATATCTATAGCACTAATCCTGATTTCGAGAACTATACGAGGGTTGATGGGTTGTGATAAGCTTTTCTCTATATGATTGAGAAATATGTATAAAAAAGTAGTGTGAACAAAAAGTTGAAAGCTGCTGTTGCTGCTTTTTTTTACGAAGAAAAATGTAAAAAAAAAATTAAGAAAATTTGATGAATTCATTTACGAAGCATTGAATCACATATTTTGGATGTATTAAATAGAGAAAAATGTCGAAACAACACCAACAACTGTTTTTGGATACCGCTTTAGAGACCTCTGCTTTGAAGTTTGGAGAATTCACATTGAAATCTGGTAGAGTTTCTCCATATTTTTTCAATTTAGGTTTTTTCTCTACTGGGGAATCATTATCCAAATTGGCTACAGCATATGCAGAATCGATCATCTCTAATGGTTTAGAATTCGATATCATTTTCGGCCCAGCTTATAAAGGAATCCCATTATGTGCCATTGTGGTGACAAAATTATACGAAATTGGTGGTGACAAATATAAAAATGTTCAATACTCATTCAATAGAAAAGAGGCTAAAGATCATGGTGAAGGTGGTTCAATTGTTGGTGCCAGTTTGAAGGGAAAGAAGATTTTGATCATCGATGATGTCATCACCGCTGGTACTGCTATCAAAGAAGCCTTTGAAATCATCAAGTTGAATGGCGGTGTGGTCACAGGTGTCATTATAGCCTTGGATAGACAGGAGACAACAGTTGATTCTGATATGAGTGCTACTCAAGTGGTTTCCAAATCATTTGGTGTTCCAGTATTGAATATTGTTAATTTGAGTGATGTCATTGATTATTTGAGTTCTAAATTGACTGAGGATCAAAAGAGGTCAATTCTTGATTATAAAGCTAAATACTCACCAAAAGATATATAGGGTTGGTTTATATGACGAATTTATAAACTACATCAAGTACGTATATTCAAACAGGTGAATTTTTTTCTTTAATTTACAGTACTATTTATTCCCATTAAATGTTGTGGTAGACTTCTTTATTGTAGAATAAAATCGAGTTTTTCTATAACATTAAATTAAATGTATATTTCATCTGGTAAACATTAGTGGTATATATGGGTAAAAGTTCAAAGATTACATTCTTATAATATATATGTTCACAAAAATTAAATTAAACAACCTTCTTCATCTTCTCATATATCTGGCCTTTGGTTTTGGTGGACCAGTTGGTACGTTAGTTGGAGTAATTGGTTTTGGCTTTTCCATAAATTCCTTCTTATAAATCATTTCCGTGGCAGCACTTTGGAAGATCATTGGTGAATGCAATGGTACAATTTCATTCATCTTGAAACCCTTGACAACTGGTACATTTTTACCTTCATAAGAGTTCAATTCTGGTGGACCTCTTAACTCTTTAACTTTATCCCAAGTGGTTTGATGTTGTTGCATATATTCACCAATCACTTTCAACAATGACCTTTTACTTGGGTAATTTTCATATGCAGTTACACCTTCATCATCTTTTAAAATAATTCTAACTCTTCCAGGATTACCAAAATCTTGAGGATGTGTTTTTTCAGGTTCAAAAACTGCTGCAATTTTCAACAGTCTGCAACAATCAAGAATCGTTTTCAGTAAGGGATTTTCAACTGCATACTTCTTATTAACCCTTCTTCCTTGCTTGTGACTTCTCCTTATATCGAAATAGCATGGATATATCAATTGCATGGACTTGATTTGTTCTATTTGTTCTTCTGTGAAGCCGGGATACTGCTCTTTTGTAGAAGGACGACTCAGAGTAGGTCTCTCTGGTTGTTGTTGTTGTTGTTGAAATTGTTTCATCATATTCTCCATTATAGGATTATTTTGCATCATATTTGTTGGAAATAAAGGTGGTTCTTGTATTTCGCCATCTTGACTTCTGACAATAGAAGGCTGTGGTTTAGCAGGCGCTATCGGGGTGGTCAAAGTTGGATCGAACTCTGCCAAATCCATTTCTAAGTTATCTATATCTTCAGCATCGTCTATCTCTTCTAAAATTGGCATCTTTGTTGATATTATATTCTATGTTATTCTGATATAAACGTTGAATCACTTTTTGTGTTGTGTGTGTGCTTTTTTTTTCATGTTCATTCAAATAATTTTTTTGCGCTTTGGTTCGAAACTGAGAGATAAATCAATTAATACAAGATAATAGGTATATATTAAAAAGAATTGGCAAATATTTTAATTTAGTTGCTGACACGAGAGTAAGTGTCAAAATTTTGTTGTATTCGTAGCTTTAATAAAATTTTCTGGTAATCTTCGTGCTGATATGGTCAATATCACCCCTGGGAATTTATTTTTCTTCTTTTTGTACCACTCTCTGTCTACTGGAGAGCCTCATCTACAAAAATATCGAAAAATAAAAATTTTGTTATACGATAAAACTAGTTCTTTTTTAAACATCTGATTAAACTGAACAAAACTTCCACAAAAACTGGACCTATGTCATCGCTTTAGTTCAAAAATGGAAGATTCACAAGGAAATTCCACAACACGAAGGAGGAAAGCAGATCCAGAGTTGAGTAAAATCCGTAAAGATGGTTTACAGATTCTTGATTCCATAGAAACAGAACATAGACATGATCTCGGTGTTCATCTATACTCGACTTTTTTGATGCACACCCAAACTCCAAATATACCACATAGAGGGTGGACTGCATGGCCTCTACCACTGGATGAAACACCTGATCCGAAGATTCCACAGTTATATGTTGATGAAGATGATATCATGTTAAACCAGGAAGAAATGAAGCAGGCTTCAAATGATGATGGTTATAGTCATGGTAATAAAACAGACACCAAATCAGACCCCTTGGTTAACTTGAGAACAGAAATAAATGCTGTCTTTTCCAGTCAAATCACAAAGCAAATTTATGATTACAACAGAGAAAATAAAGATGTCGATGTACGGCCCATAATTGAACCTCTAATAAAAATTCCTCAACACATGGAGAAGAAAATTTTAAACAAAATTGATTCTCTTGTGGAAAAACTAAGTTCACTTGATGTCCTTAAAAAGAAACATAGATTCAATTGGAGACATATGCTTCTATTAGGTGATGAGTCACCTAAAACCGTACGTCATTGCTATAATTTATTTGAAAAGTATCAATACCGATTTACTTATAAAGACACAGAAGCTTTGTTAGAAGCTACACGTTCGGATAATGAAGAAGAAGAAAAGGGGGAGGAAGAAGAAGAAGTAGATGAAAATGAAATGGAAGAGATAGAGAATAAGCAAGATAATATAATTACTGAGATTAAGAGGCGGAGATCAATTAATCAACTGATACGAGATTATGAGATAAATTTATTGAGACAAGGACAGTTGATCGAGATGGCAGAAAAAGCCGATGATAACTTCAATCTTAAACCGAAATTTATTATTAAACGTTTACCAACACGGCGTAAACGTAATAACAGCGCTACTCCGAATGAACTGAAGAAACGGGTCAAACGTGAAAAAGTGAGATCAAATCAGGGAGTTAATTCGGTGAACAGGGGACTGATCCGGCAAGGAGCATTGGTAGAGCAAGATCTGGATCAGGTAAATGAAATGCAGAAAATCAAAGAAGAACACTAGCAAAATCGCATATCAGAAGAAGACGAAGAAGATGATGATGATGATAAAGATGATGAAAGTGAGGAAATAATGGTATAGGAAAAGAATAAAAATAGAATCAGATTACAATCAGAAAATTCTCAACCAGATGAACTTAACAAAGAAGGAATAAAAGATAAAGAGTCATGTGACTGGTCACACTAATTGGGTAAAATTAAAGAAAAAAGAAAATTCAATTTTATTTTTTTTTTTCATTTTTTTTTTTTTTTTTTTTGTTTGATGTACGTGCAAAATGGTATAAATCGATAAAGAAGACAGATTGGTCTATGTGGCATTGTAAACGTTTGTGAAACTGGTGTGTGAATAGCACAATAATCAATCTTATTTGTATATTATAATAATACTATTCAACTGTTGTTGATTGAACAAGGATTTGAACTAATTAATAAGTGGAGCAATTTGCGATAAATCTGGGGCAAAGAAAGAAAGAAAGGAAAAAAAAAACAATATCATACTATAATCTTCGCGATTGATTGATTGATAGCAAATCATCATAGATATACCAAATAAATAATTAGGTTAACACGTACAAGTGAGCACTTAAAAGGCATAAGAAAGAAAGGAGAGAGATAAAGAGACAAAGAAGGGAAATGATATCATGCTAGATTTAGATAAGACCATTGAAGATATCAAAAATTGTAATTTTATACTGGAGAATGACGTGTTGGAGTTATGCTTATTAGGACAAGAATTATTGGTAGAGGAGTCAAATATACAATTAATAGATACACCAGTGACCATATGTGGTGATATACATGGACAATTACATGATTTGTTAACTCTTTTTTCTATATCCAAATTCCCACCTGAATCTAAATATCTTTTCTTGGGAGATTTTGTCGATAGAGGTTTTTATTCATTGGAAACTTTTCTATTATTGTTATGTTATAAGATAAGGTATCCTGATCGTATATTTCTCATTCGTGGGAATCATGAATCGAGGCAAATCACCCAAGTCTATGGATTTTATGAAGAATGTCTTCGGAAATATGGTAGTGCTAACGTTTGGAGATATTGTTGTGAAGTGTTTGATTATCTCGCATTAGGTGCATATATCAATAATGGATCATCAGGTGGTGAAGGAGGTATATTCTGTATTCATGGAGGGTTATCTCCCGATATAATGAGTATTGATCAGATCAAATATATTGATAGGAAACAAGAAGTACCACATGAAGGTTCGATGTGTGATTTATTATGGTCTGATCCAGAAGAGAATATTCCAGCATGGCTGATCAGTCCAAGAGGAGCAGGATTCTTATTCGGATTAAATGAGACTGAGAAATTTTGTCATCGAAATAATTTAAATTTAATAGCTAGAGCTCATCAATTAGTGATGGAAGGTTATAAAGAAGTATTTGAAGGTAAATTGGTTACAGTTTGGTCTGCACCAAATTATTGTTATCGATGTGGTAATACAGCTCTGTCTTTACTCATTGATGATAATTATCAAAGACATTATCAAACTTTTGAAAGTGATGATTCAAGTATGGTGGTTCAATCGAAAAAGCTTCCCAATGACTACTTTCTATGAGATCGATTATAATAATTAATAATAATCTTATGCTTTTGATAAGTCATTATTGTTTTTGGTTTTTTTGGTTTTTCGCTCTGTCTGGTTTTTTTGTTTTTGTTTTCCATCTCATCCAGCTTTTTATTTTTGTTTATTAATTGTGTGCAATTAATTACTTTTTGTCGATACCTGTGTAATATTATTTTCCCCCCGCCCAGCATTTATTCTTAATTTTGTGTCAATGACAAGACAATTAGTAAATGAAAAAAAATTTGCGACGTTGTAAACTGATTGATCATATCGAGTCTCTTGCGCGGGAACAGATGAAATTTGAAACGCAGACAGATCGATGGCATGGAAAACAAAACACGAAAAAATAACAACAGAAACAAAAACACGACGCACACTTAAAGAGATGATTGATTCCGAATGGAATAAGCAATTGAATGTTTGAAAATTGAAGGCGGCGGCGGATCATGTCATGTGATTTCCTCAGTCAGCATACTAAAAAGCCTATGGGAGGTCTTTCTTTTAAGTAAACCCCAGTATCTGTTGTAAAGGCGTCTAACTAACTATTTTGTGCAGTGTGGTGAGAATACTTGCACCTAGATATCATTAATTTGATCATAAATTTATCATTATAAGTTTTGCTACCTCGGTTGTATCGAAAATTCATTCCAGTAACCCCTACCTTTGTATGTTGCAATTAATTGCAAATTATAAATCATAGAAGTTGTCTTTACCAAAAATACAGGGCAAAAACATCAATCGTTGTTTTCTGATCATTTCAAGACAAAATATCTAAGTTATCATGGATTATCTCTTTCAATGATTAACAATTTATTTGGTATATATCAGATTTTTTTTTTTGCCATTTGGTTAGAGATTATTAATTTACAAGCTTTAAAATGAGGGTTTATAACTACTATTATTAGTTAAATGCAAAATCAGTTTTGTGAATAGATCTTGAATTATATACCTTCCTCTAGTAAAGACTATTGATTGTGTGAGTTAGGTAGCAAGCGATGAACTCCAATTTTCCTGAGCGATGAGCGATCAGGGGTAGAAGAAAAAAAAGTTGGTAGTAATACAAAGCAATAGCAACTTAACAACCCGATTGGCCCATATAAATCTCAACGGTGTTACGTCATACAAACGACATTGTTACAGGATCTATAAGGATATGTCAAAATTTAATTGCTTAATTGATCTATTGTAAGTATTCTGACTATAATTGATTTTTGCTCCACAAGAGAGAATCAAGTGAATTCGTAAATCAAGATTCAGGAAATAATAGGATCAAATTGATTGCTTTTCTAGAGAAGAAAGGATTAATCCACCAGTTTAAGGAACAGATACAGTTACTCTCATATCGGTTTGACTCTCAAAGAGAACACTTTTTTTT
Organism: Nakazawaea wyomingensis; assembly: GCA_030567715.1. NCBI lineage: Eukaryota > Fungi > Ascomycota > Pichiomycetes > Alaninales > Pachysolenaceae > Nakazawaea > Nakazawaea wyomingensis. Next base: position 95,848 of record JAJLSQ010000009.1, read on the forward strand.
TTGCCAATATGTTAGCTATTGCTTCACCCTTACATTATCTATAATGAATGAATCTTTGAAGATGTTGGTTTACGGAGTGGTTCATGGGATAATGGGAAGGGGGTAGGGAATACTTTGGAAAAAACATGGTCTATTTATTGTACCAAGAGCACAAAGATCCGAAACAGCAACAAGACGTTGATCTAAGATTAGATGCAGATCAGATTTCGGTCAGGGGTAAGCAAACTCATCTGTTGTATAATTATTACTCAAACCCCCTCTCTCTCTCTCTGTAGGGTACGTTAAATCTGAGTGGGTGGGGGCCACACACACACACAGCAAGCAAGTAACCACAAAGTGGTATTTTCCCACACTACCTTTTCCATTTCAGAATAAGAGAGAGTGCGTCAGAGGGAGATAAAAACAACAAAAATAGAATACAATATGCACGCACCAGGAACCAAATTTTTGAAACCATAGATCTATTATATATATATGTTTTAGATTTGTGTATCTCTCTTATATATATATATATTTACTGGAATCTAATTTTCAAATATCCACCTATTAGCTAGAGAGTTCTTTTGATACACAGAGCACAAGCAACTAAGCAACTAAATAGCTGTGCTGTGCATCAGAACACAGGGCAAAACCCTTTACCAAAAAAAAACAAAAAAAAAATCTTTTTTTTTTTTTCCTTCGCTCGTTCCTTCGCTCGCTTCTTCTTCTTTTTCCCTGTAGGAAGAGATAGATAGAATAAAATGGATGAATATCAAGGGGACCATTTTTTAATCCCAAATATACACATGCTGTACAAGCAGTAACTAAAGAGTATATACTAATAGATGTATATATTGAGAGCGGATAACAAAGACAACCTTTTAGTTTGTGCTGCCATTCAATTGAATCATTCTCTCTTTAATTTCTTTTTGTGTTCTTCTATTCTAATCTGTTCTGTTCTTGTGTTCTGCTTTAATTTCTTTTTCTGCTTCTGCCTCTTCTTTATTTATTTATTCTTTGGGTTTTTCGTTGTTTATAATTTAGGAAGAAAGAAAAAAAAAAGTAAATCTCTAAATCATTTTAATTGAGTTTTTTTTTTATTTTTATTTATTTTAAAATTATTGAGTATTTATTTATTTAGTTATATTAAGTCACCTCCTCATTCATCAAGTCGATAATAGGAACTAATAATACAAGAAGAGACTTTACTTCACATCCTTGGTAAAGTTGAGAAAGATCAGGGACCTTTTTTTTTCCATATATGATCAACTACAACAACAAGAATGTCTTCCACCAATACATCTACCCAATCGGTGTTGACATCCTTAGCAACTAACGCCGTGGTATTTGGGGTGTTTATCACTGGTTTTCTCATATTACGGTTGAAGTTTAAAAGAATTTATCTACCCAAATCAAGTTATGATTTAGTACCAGAAGAAAATAAACCAGAACCTTTACCTCCAGGTTTATTCAAATGGCTTATCGTGTTACTTAAAAAGCGACATTCATTCATCTTGAGACAGGCAGGATTAGACGGTTATTTTTTCATCAGATACTTGTTGGTGATACTGGCTTTTATGTTTTTCGGTTGTTTCTTCTTGGTGATCTTATTACCAGTTAATGCGACAGATGGGTATGACGATGAAGGTTTTGATTTGTTAAGTATATCAAATGTCAAACAACATAGAAGATTCTATGCCCATTCGATTCTTTCATGGTTTTTCTATGGATCATTCTTATTCATTCTTTACAGAGAATTGGTTTTCTATAATTCGATGAGAGTTGCCGTACAGGCATCTCCTAAACATGCCAAGAATTTGGCTTCAAGAACTGTGTTATTTCAAACTGTGACAGATCAATATCTTGATGAAAAAGAATTCAAGAAATTATTTGAAGGTGTGAAAAAAGTTTGGATCGCTAGAGGTCAACGTAAATTGGCCAAAAAAGTTAAAAGAAGAGATCAAATGGCTTTTCAATTGGAAAGTGCTTTACATTCCCTTTTGAAAAACCTGATGAAAGCCAAATTAAAAGCCGATAAAAAAAGTGAATTGATAGAACCTGCTGATGAAATCGCATGTTATGTTCCTACAAAGAAGAGACCAAGTCATAGATTGTCACCAATTTTTGGTAAAAAAGTCGACACCATAAACCATTGTGCAGAAGAATTACCAAAGATGAACGAAGAGATTGAAGAATTACAAAGAAATTTCGATCTATCTAAACCAATGAACTCTGTTTTTGTCGAATTTGAAAATCAATACTATGCCCAAATTGCATATCAAACCAATGCTCATCATTTACCATTACATTTTGGTCCTAAATATATCGGTATACAACCGGATAATATCCTTTGGCTGAACATGAGATTATTCTGGTGGGAGAGATTGGTAAGATCAACAGGTGCCGCTGTTTCCATCATCGTCTTAGTTGTTCTTTGGACTTTCCCAGTGGCATTTGTAGGTGTCATATCCAATTTGTCCTACATTACCGATAAACTTCATTTCTTGAGATTTATCTATAACTTACCAAGTCAATTGTTGGGTCTTATCACATCTCTTTTACCAACTGTCTTGTTGGCAGTATTGATGTCCGTGTTACCGAAATTCATTAGAGCCATGGCTAAAGTTTCAGGTGCTCCAACGGTACAACAAGTGGAATACCAGACTCAACAGAGTTATTTCGCATTTCAAGTCATTCAAGTTTTCCTCGTCACTACCATAACATCTTCAGCAACATCTGTTGTCACTAAAATCATTAGAGAACCATCAAGTGCCATGAACTTGTTGGCTTCTAATTTACCAAAGCTGTCCAATTTCTATATCTCATATTTAATCTTGCAAGGTTTATCCATTGCCGGTGGTGCTCTTTTCCAAATTTCGACATTGATCATGTTTTATATCATGACTTTTTTGTTGGATAATACAGTGAGAAAGAAGTATGCTAGATTCAGTACCTTGTCCACATATGCTTGGGGTACAACATTCCCTGTATATACGAATTTGGCTGTCATCACCATGGCTTATGCCATGATTTCTCCCTTGATCTTACCATTTGCCACAGTTGGGTTCGCCTTGTTATACGTTGCATATTTATATAATATAACATATGTCTTTGGAGAATCACCAAATTTCAAAGGTGGTCATTATCCAAGAGCTTTGTTTCAAACGATGGTTGGTGTTTATCTTGGAGAAGTTTGTCTATTGGGATTGTTCGTTGTCGGTAAGAGTTGGGGTCCAGTTATCATTGAACTGATCTTACTCTGTGTCACGGTTTTCGTCCATGTCAATATGAATAAGGCCTTTGATCAATTGATGTTGTTTGTTCCAGCTGATGCAATGAAACCTTTGGATGGTCATTCACCAACTTCTTCTTATGGTAAATCGAAAAAACCAAAGAGATCGGGATCATTGGATTCAACAATGGTTACCGAGAATGCTTCCGCATTTGACTTTAGAAAGAACAAAAAATTAGATGAAGAAGATGGTGATGATGATGAAGAAGAAGAAGAGATTGAATCTCCATTCGTGAGTAAAGAAGAATTGGAAAAATTTGATCGTTATAAAAAGAAAATGGCAACAATTGAAACCGGTAGAGATTCAGAATTACCTTTATTAATAGATGATACCGAATTTCAAAGTAAACGTGAAAATGTCAATTTCATCAATGAATTCTTCCAGCCTGACATTTATTCTTCATATCAGGCCGCTAAGGAGTTATTACCTGATTCATTTTATGATGAACCTCCTGAATTGGATCAGGATCTTGAGTATCACCTGTACGATTATCCCGATGTCTCCGCACAACCACCAGTGTTGTGGATTCCAAAAGATCCAATGGGTCTTTCATCAATTGAAATTGAGAAATTAAAAGATGTGATTCATATCAGTGATGAAGGTGCCATATTTAACGAGAAGGGTAAGGTACAATGGTTAGGTGCAGATCCACCAACTTATGAAGAAGCTACATCATCGTCTTCAACGAGAACAAGTAATGAGTTTTTTTTCGGTGATGCTTCGTCACAACAGTCCTCACATTTCATGTGATTGATGGTTTTGCTTTAATTTAATTTTCTGATATTATTTTTTTATTGATGATTTCGGTTTCGTTTCGTTTCATTTTCATTTTCATTTTTGCATTCTTTGTATATTTGTCTTCTGCTAGTTCTCATTTGTGTTCTTTGTATGTGTACTTTGTTGTTCTTACTTAGAGTTTGTATTTTTAGACCATTTCAAAAAAATAAAGAATTGTGAAATTTGGGTAGTAATAATAATTTTATTTAATATATTCCAAATAATAGGAACTGTAAATGGGGTAAAAATGTTTGTACCATATTCAAAAGAATTTTAACACAACTTATAATTTGTAGCTAATAAAGATTAGCCCTGGCTGACTTCGCAACTCCGCCACTAACTCAGAATAGTGGTTGTTGTTAGATGCTTAAAACGACGATGACATGAAAAGGCTAGAAAAAAAAAAAAACACCTGAAAACTGTTCGAACTATTGCCGGCACTGTATGAGTATACCGACAAAAGTCAAACCATCCCGATACCCGTAAATGATCATTTACTTTAGAAAAAGACAATGTAGAATAAACTGAAAGAGGGAGAACGAAGAAAACATACATATCTGTAATTCTATATTCTATGTTTGTGTGTTTGATTGATTGTGGGGTATTTTTTATATATGAGAGAAGGGAGAAGAGAGAAAGAGAAAAAATGAGAAATTTTACTCCTCCACATCCGCTGAATCGAAATCCTTTTTGAATAGAACAGGATTTATAAAAATAAACTTAAGCTTATTCCCCACCACCGTCAATGCATCCGATATATAAGGCCTTGGGTTCTAAAGTGTTGCAAAAGATGTATTCCACTCCAATTCAGAGATTGCAATTAACAAAGAGGCATTTATCCTCTTCCTCGACTTCATCGTACTCATCTATAATCCAAGGTGCTAAATACACTAAAGAGTACAAGAACTATTTGAAATTACCCAACGGTGAAGTTGGGTCATATTTCCATGATATACCCATTGAATTCAACAAACTGGATGCGACTCTTAACATTGTCATTGAGATCCCACGTTGGACCAATGGTAAATTCGAGATAAACACAAAATTGCCGGGCAACCCAATCACGCAGGATGTTAAGAATGGTAAAGTTCGGTTTGTCAACAATATCTTCCCACACCATGGGTATATGCACAACTATGGTGCCATTCCACAGACTTGGGAAGATCCTACAGTACAAAACGAGAAGTTGTCCTTATACGGGGATGGGGATCCATTGGATGTTTTGGAAATCGGTAGTGAGGTAATCCTGACGGGTCAAATTAAGAGGGCAAAAGTATTGGGTTCATTGCTGTTAATAGACGATGGAGAGTTGGATTGGAAGATTGTCGTTGTCAATTTGGAAGATCCAATGTCGAAAGAGTTGAATGATATATATGACGTATACCACGTTTTACCTGGATTATTGGAAGATACAAGACAATGGTTTAAAAATTACAAAAAGCCAACTGGGAAACCAGAAAACAAGTTTGCATTTAATGCTGAGTTCTTGGACCAAGATGAAACCTTACTGGTGATTGAAGAATGTTACCATAGTTGGCAAGCTTTGATTAATGGTGAAAGGAAAGATGCCAAGGTTAGCATTGCCAATGCCACTTTGGAAGGTACTCCAGGGTACGGGAAATTGGATAGTTCACTAAACCTGTTGCAGAATGAAGAGTTGAAGGATGCTGAGATTCCACAAGAGGTGAATAAGAGTTATTATTATCCAATGTGATGGAAAATATATTCTTTATGCTTTTTGCTTTGTTCTTTGCTTTGATTTTTTCATTTTTCATTTTTTTGCCTGTTTCTTGTTTTTCATATTCAACTATGTTTGAAGTCTTAATGTTGTATATAAAGTTAGATCTTTCGAACCAATAACGATATCTCTCTCTCTCTCTCATCTGTATCTTTCAAGAGTATTTAACTTACTGTAGTGAATTTTTTTTTTCTTTGTTTTTTTGCTTGACGAAGAAAAATAATTGATGTAATAAAAAATTCTCAGTCGAGGGTGTAAGTAAACAAAGGAACTTCTTATATACAGTATTCACAATCATGACAGTATCTGGTACACAGGATTTGCATGCACAGCAGCCTAGTCCAGAATCAAAATGGTATGTTTTACATTTCTCTATGACGAATTTATCCGAACAACATTGCCAACATGAGGATTTTGTTTTTGGGATTTTCATCTTGAGAGATGAGATACAATGTTGAAAGATCAATAAATGTACTAACTAAGTGTGAAAATTTGTAGGACAATCGACCATGCTGTTACTATCTTACTAGAATCCAATGATCCAACCACATTGGAAACCTTGGATAGGTTTTTAGAATTGTATAAACCCATTTTAAAACAACCATTACCATTTGCAAGATCGAAGCAAGATACAGAGATGGATCTGGAATCGGTGTTGAGCAAACTTAAAGATGAGTTCACTTTGAGAACGATCAAGTACCCTATAACTGAGGAGAACAAGAAGGATGCCGTAAAAGTGTCGAATTTCTTGAAATTTGACCCATTGGAAGTGTTAAGAATCATTTCTCAGATCTCAATGAGAGTTCCAGAGGATAAGAAGGTAATTGGACAAACGAATAACAATACCAAAATTGGCGGATTGCGTCGCCTTAAAGATGACATATCGGACATATATGAATCAGAGAGAATACAATTGTACTGTGGTATGATATTGAGAGAGAGAAGATCGGTTTTGAAATTGATGACACTGTTGTTGCAAAACAAGAATAATGAATTCGTCTCCAGTTCTATTCAACAATTTGGACAACAGTTGTCTGAAGATCAAGATTTCATCACCACCTGTATCTCGGATTTTGAAAACTTGGTTGATGGTAGTACGAATCAAGAGTATTTGACAAATCCCATTAACGAATTAGACGAAGTTATAACCACTGAGAATTTCTTACTTATCATTGATCTTTTGAAGGTTCTCATCAATTTATTTATTAATTATGTGGTGAACAAAAAATCGGTTTTTGAATGGTTCAAATTTATCACTAGATCAAATTTTCTTTCAAATATTTCGAAAAATATACCAGAGGATACTTCCAACACCATTAACGCCTTGGCCACTATTGCAACGTTGTTGTTGATAGACTTGGAAAATAATTTTGGTGATCTTACAGATGAATATTCTTATATGAATGATCCAGAAATTCTTTCTGGTATTACAAACTTACTTCTGAGTTTTCCTACTAATCCATTAATCATATATGCTTGGAGTTTTATACTTCACAGGAAATCAATTGTCATCGAAACTTTCCCTTCAAATCCAAGGGCTATTGAGATCTTGTCATTTTTCCAAAATGATTTGTACAATTTGAAATATATGTATAACAATTTTGCCACAAGGGCAGACTCGATGGATGTCTGTGAAGCTTTGAAGCAGTGTCATGAAATTTTGAAATTCGACTCCATGTACACTGCAATTTTGGGTTCGTATATCTTGTCAATGTTACCATACATCGAGCTCGTACCCAAAGTTGCATCTCTGATAGAAATGATATTGTCAGATGCACCAGAACATATTGTTAAGAAATTTTTCTCTGATGAAAATTCAGAAAGATTGATTATCCTTGCCAGAGCCAAATTACCCATGTCACTCTCTTCATATATCAAGATTTGTAATATAAATGGTGTCTTTGCCTATGAGGAATTTTCAGTTTTGAAATCATATATGGAATCATTCAACGAATTGGATTTGTTCAACAAGTATGAATTTGATGAGTTTAATCCAGAGTTGGTACGATTCAATGAAAATATTGATGTCTTCCCACCATATGAACAAACTGGGGAATTATCCTTGTTGTTGGAAAAAGGTATTAAGGGAAAATTGATACCGACCGATGATGAGAATGAACAAATTGTTATCTTCTTATATGAATACAATGGGTTATCGTTGATTGGTAGAATATTACAAAATTTGTCCAAAGTTTACGATGTCAATGAACCAACCAAAAATGAACTCACTATTGATATCTTGAACTTGATCACCAAGATGCTAGACCAATGTCCAAGAGCCACCCAAGAGGATGCAATAAATGTCATGAGCGCATTTGTGGATTCCCAAGACATTTATGAAGTTATTTTCAAAATATTCAACAATGCTATGCAGGATAGAAATATCAATGTCTTAGTACCCATGGTTGAATTGCTTACTGCATCGTTGGAAAGTTTCTCCGATAAAGTATGGAACTTCTTGAAACAGTCAACTTTCCTCGAAAATGGTACCAAAGGTGGTGCCATTGCTGTAGTATTGGGGACTTTGGAAATCGTGCATGGGAATTATGATTTTTCAATAGCCGTTATTGAATTATTCAGTGGTTTGGTGAACAACTGTCTTAATGTGACCAACAAAACTGATATATTTTTACGTGAAGAAGTATTGAAGAAATTAGTGATCCATTTGATTCAAATTTTTGAAAGTTTCTCCCATTGGAAGTACACGCATCCTTACCAGAGACTGAAAATAGGTACCTTGATAAGTGATGTCTTTGCCAAGATATTGGTCTCCGCGTATGGTATTGGAGAAAACTCCAATGTCAAGGATAAACCAACCAAAGTGTTTGCCCCCTTGACTGAAAAAATCATCGATGCTTTCTTGGCACCTTCATCAAAGGAGGCCAGATCCAATAGACCAATAATATTGATGATTACCTCTGTGGCAACAGCTCATTTATCGTATCAGACAAGTGATTCTCTCGGGATGTGGTATGAGCATTGGATAAGGAGTTGTTTCGAGTTTTCTGCCTTGTTAATAACCACAAGATCTATAGCTGGTTTAAAGCCTTCAAGATTTGAGGAGTCGATTTTTGCCCAGTCACAACACTTGATTGAAATCTATGCTAAGTTCTCTCCATTTAGGGCACCGCTGATGAAGCTATTGACTAGTTTGGTGTCTGCCAAGTGGCCAAATGAACCACCTTCGTTGTTGGCACACTTGGGTAATTTTCATGCTAATATGTTGATAAGATCGATGTCCACGGATTTGAATAACACTTTTGATGATGTTCAAATGAAAGTTTTGATATACGATTTCTTTGCCTCAGTCATGGATGGTAATTTCCAAGAAGGTTTGTCGATTATGTTTATCACTGGTCGTGATATTCGGGAATCTGTTAACTCACCTGATCAATCTAGGACCATATCAAACTCAATTTTAAATATTTTGAAAAGACACATTTCTCAGATTTATGATTATCCCGATACTGTGGGATTGCATCTCGTTGAGGCAATTGCTTTAGCGTTCAATTCATGGACAACAGCAAAAGAAGATGGTAACGATGTTGAGTTTATACGTGAATTGATCAAGAGGGTTCAAACTGCATTGCATACTACAACTATCGAACTGGATCTGCCATCAGAGGAATTCATTATGAAGTCATATGAATTTAAGTTGGTATCTAAAATCACTGAAATCTTGGCTCTCTATCTTTTTGTCTCTAAGAATGAAACTTGTATCAAAGAAATAGAATCTTTGATTGAAAATCCTCAATTTATGGAATCTGTTGCTGGATATTTCAAAATTACTGGATATCAACCACTTTTGCATTCGAACTTGCATAAGAGTTTCGAGGCCAAATGGCCAAATTACAAGTTATTACAATTCGTCAGATCTACTTTGGTGAAGACCAGAAGATATGGGATCGGATCAGTTTACGATATTTCATTGATGGATGAATTGTTCAAGCAGGAAGAAGAGTGGGAATCCTATAGAGAGAATATAGCATCTGCTTCGATCAATTTGAGATATATTGAATCTCAGATTACTGCAGCAAAATCATTTGGTGCTTTGTTAACTTCCTATTGCAATAGACTGAAAAAGCCTATAGGAGTGCAATTTTTGAAATTGGTTGGAAAATTGTTGGAGTTGAACGATATGGATGATCCTACAACTGCTCCAATTTTCAGTGATATTTTCCAGGAGAAAATTGAGTTAGCGTTTTTCATCACATTCAAAGCTTCAACTCATACAGTGGAAGATGACGTTTTATATCCTATCTTGAATGGATGTTGCAAAACATTAGTATCCAATGATTTAAATTTGATAGCAGGTTTTGCCGACGGTGATACCACACAGTACAGACCACTTTTGAGGACGTTGTTGGCAGCAATGAAATTAATAAAACCATCAAGCAGTCTATTAGTTAACCATCTTGATTTGTTCGAAAGTTTGTTTGGTTTGATTATTTCCAAGAGCTTGAGATACTTATTCTCATCAATTCAAAACGAGGCATTGACAACGTATAATAAAGAAGTACAAAATGTGACAATAATAAACAAGAAAATCTCTGATGTCTTGTTGATATTATCGATATTGAAAGTCTTTGTCAGACTCGAGCTCCCTCTGGATTTGAAAAATGTCATTGCTGAAAGCCTTATTGAGCATGGACTGCTCAAGAGTATTTTGAATCTTTACTCCTGTTCTCATTTGATTAAAATCAATAATGAAGCTGTGTTTGCCGACCTCACTTTATCATTCATCTATGAGTTGATCAATGTTCAAGAAGTTGCTGAGAAGTTTATATCCAATGGATTGTTTTCCATCTTGGTTGAGAGTCCAGTTTCTCGTATCATCCAAAAGGGAGGCATAACCACGAACACTTCTCCAAATTATCACCACATATGGACTAGTGGTTTGCTTCCCATATTATTGACTTTGTTGAGTAATTTCGGAGAGAAGATCTTACCTGATGCTGTCATGTTTGTTGGATATTTCCTTGAGCAGATTGAGACAAATATCAACATGTGGTATCAAGATTCAATCGTCATCACCAGTGCATTGATTCAAGAAACAGGTCAAATCGTATTGATGTACAAAGTCTTACAAGCTCTAGATGTGAATGAATATTTAGAAAGCTATGAAAAGAGTAGTATTGAACTTGACAACGGTGATATTAGGTTCATACCTGGTTTGGATACCTCTGAACAAAGACAAGGATTGATCAATGTTTTCAACTACCTTTTATCACATCCAAAGTTTTTATCCTTGAGAATAGCGCCAATTACCTTGGAGGAGAACAGATTACTCGAGAATAATGAGAAGGCTTTTTTCGATCTCTTGGTTGAAGAAATCAAAGATTTGAAAAATTCATTAAGTGATTGATTTGATTGATTTGATTGATTGTTCTAAACCTATATTTTTTGATCATTAGCTAATGCATTCTCAAAGTTAGATAAGATATATATGATATAGTAATGATAGTAAAAAAAAACTTAGTTTGTTCTTTTCTTTTCTTTTTATTTTGTTTTCGACCCACCAGATAATAACATATTTCTAAAATCATTATTGGATAACCCAGTTCCAGTTCCAGATTCAGAGTCAGTTGCATGTTGCAGTTTCTCAGTGGCTACCTCCAGTGGTATGTGGTCCTCTACTGGCTGTTTTAGCAGATGCTCCAAAAGCCGCCTTTGCCTCCTATTCATCACTGGTGCATCCAACACTGGCAGCTTCCTTTTCTCACCGTTACCTCTCCTCGTACCTATCTCGACTAAATTACCATCGATTTCCTGTCCTGCAAGCTTCATTTCTGCGGCACCGGCATCCGTGACATTTTCAAACTCCACGATGGCCGACCGATACTCTATGTTCAAGTCGATCTTACGTACAGGACCAGCCATTTTCTCGAGGATTGCTTGCAATCTGTGCACATTTATGGTATCGGGTAAATTAGACAATTTAAGAGTCTTCGAAATGATAACATCCTTGGTATTGTTAAAAGACGTTGACGATGACTCATTCTGGATAATAGATCGAGTTTTTGGTTTCTGTTGGGCTATCGATACTTCGATGATTCGACCGTCGAGGTTTGTCCCGTCCAACTCAATACATTCTTCAGCATCTTCTTGCCGGAAAAAGGTCACAAAACCATAACCATCATGTTTTCTATCAAGTTTCTTATTCTTGTAGCTCAAGGGTAAATTAATTCTTTCAATATCACCATATTTTTCGAATACTTGTCTGATCTTTTGCTCTGTAGTCTTGTAAAAATCAATCTTGCACACGTATACTTCACGACCCTCCAGTGTGGCATTTGTCCTCTGTTGCTTGCCTTCAGGGTTGGAAATTTTGACAACCAACTTAAAATTTTCAACCTCTTTACCATCCAACTGAGATACCGATTCGGCTGCAGCGCTAGAAGAAGAAAACTCCACATAGCAAAACCTTCTTTTGATGTTCCCTTTCAATGAGGGTAATCTGACACTTATCACATCGCCATAGTGGCTAAAAAGTTCTTCAATCCATACCTTGTCTGCTTGAGGTGGAAAATTAGTTACCCAAACAGTTGTGTTGAATGCCTGCTCCACAGAGATTTCATTTGTACCCAATCTTTTGAAATTCTTTGTTAGCAGGGCTAACATCGCTTGTGTAGTACCAAACTCTATGCTGGCCTCCGCTTGTGAGTCGGTTTTTTTTAAGTTAATGTTGTTGATCGGATCACAACCTTTGAAGAAAGACTTAAGCTGTGATGATTTAATGTCATCAGGAAGATTTTTTACTAACACGGTGAGATGTTCTCTATCTCTTGTCTTTATATCTTTAGTTCTAGATCTCTTACCGGAAGAGCTGGCTTGTTCTGCTTCATTGTCAACATCAAGTCTAACCTTAGTATCTTCTTCATCGTTCGAATCTAACATATCTTCCGAAAATCTCCTCTTGTGAGCCACTTGTCTTTGTGCTAAACTTTCATTAGTCCTCTCAATGAGTTTCCGCAATTTGGAATTAGTAAACACATCATAGTGCAATGCGCAATACCGCTTGATCTCGTCTATCAACTTCTGTGGATTATCAACTTTCTGAGCCAGTGAGATACATTCTTTGACGGACTTAAAAATCATTTTCAGATCATCATATTTCAATACATAGTAAAACCATAATTGCCAAATGTCAACGTTTCCACTATGATAGTTATCATTAATCAACCTTGTAGTCAATTTTTTTATCTGACTCAGCTCTCCTAAGGAATCATACAGTTCGATGATTAATCTTTCAACTGAATTTAATGAATCATTTTGTCGAAGGGCAAAATTGAAGTAGAATTCCAAATCCTTCTGATATTCAGATAATTTGTTCGACTTGAAAAGAAACGAGATTATCGATACCAAAAGAGGCTTCTTGTCCGCGTATGGTGTCTCTTTGTTTGGCAAGAGCTTGGTCTGTAAAATCCTTTCTCTAGCATTGAAAAAATTCTCCTCTTCATCGTAATCGAGATCACCAATGTATCTTGCCCAGCTTATGCACTTGTAAGGATATCTTTTTGTGAATCTTGTCAACAAGTCTTTTATCGTTTTAGCAGGAGCGTCCAATTCATATAACAAATCAATAATCGTAACCCACACAGAAATAAAATCATCATCATCTCTCTCTCTTATAGCTCTTTCAAAAATACCCAATAGTACGGGAACCTGCTTAAATTTTTTATTTCCTTTCAAGTGTAAATAATCGACCCAAAATTCAGAGTTTTGGTGATCATTCAAAATCTCTACTTCTTTGAATTCAACGAAATCCAACAATTTTTTCGTTGTGGTATATATTTCCCTTGCCAGTATCATCTCATGTTCGTAATTGACTGATTCGTACTTGGATATATAAGATGAATAGTAGTTAAAAGTCTCGTCGATTCGAGAATGAGGTATCTTTAAGAACGACAAGAGAAGTTGTTTCAATTGGTCAATATGCTTTTCTTCAAAATAACCAATTGCCCTTTGTAGCACTTTGTAATTTTCCAGTATGTCATAATTGGTTGCCTGAATTGATTTCTGTAATATGACCTCATATTGAGGATCAGTTCGCATGAGATCTAGAAATTGGCACCATACATCTGATGATGAAGGGTTATCTTGAATTCTTAGCTCGAATAAGTCTTTAACGCTAGCCAAGTCACCCTGTACATCAGCTAACCAGGTCAGCCATTCATTAGCGGTTAAGTAAAAGTGTTGAGCCATTGAAACTCTTGCCTGTATCAATTCATCCTTCATCAATTGCTTATCAATACTCAATACCGATATGAGTTTTAAGTAGTTCAGCTTGTTGAACGGCTCCGAATCGATAGCATTGAAGCATTCAGTAATTTGTTCCGAAAGATTCATACTTTAATCCACCCCTTTGCACAAATTTCTGGTTTGAATAAGCTTTACTTGATTTTCAATTATGATTTCTAGATCTTCCTCTTCTCATCTTTTACATTTTTATCTATATTCAGAGCCAAATACGATTTTATATTTTTTTTTCACAAACAAAAAGAAAATTTTTTTTTTTTTTAGATGATGTTTTGATTTGATATGCAGGAGATGAGAAGCAGTTGGAATAGGACTAGAAAAAATATCATAAACAATATCGGAATAGAGCATGGACTCCAGAGAATATTTGAAATCTTATGGATGGGTTGAAGGGGAAGCCTTGAAAAAAGGAGGGTTGAAGAAACCTATATTGGTGAAACATAAGAAAGATACTAAAGGGCTAGGACACGATAGCCAAGATGGTGATCCATGGTGGGAAAGGTTATTTGATGGTCAGTTAAAGAGTTTAAATGTGATGTCCAACAATAACACAATAAGTTTCCAACAGGACGAGGTAAAAGCCAGCGCTATAAAGCAGAGTGAATCACCATTGTACAGGATGTTTGTGAGAGGAGAAGGACTAGCTGGGACAGTGGGTAGCACAAAACATGTTGAGATAAAACAGCAACTGGTAGTGTTGGAGGAAATGCTAGACAAGAGTTTGAAGACCTCTTTCAAGAGCGGGAAAAAGGACAAGGATACTAAAAAAAAGAGTAAAAAGGAAAAGAGGAAAAGGGAAGAGAAAGACTCGGATGATGACCAGAGTAAAAAAGTCAAGAAGATAAAGAAGAAAGATAAGGAAAATATAAATAAGGATAAGAAGAAATTAAAAAAGGATAAAGTGAAGGTGGATAAAATTGACGAAAAGAAGAGAAAGAAGAGAAAGACCAGTCAGGGGACAGATTAGTGATGATTGTTGCATAGATAATCATCAATATTATAGAAAATTTGAAGCCATAGCATACTAATAACTCATAGATCATTATCATTATTATGGCAGCATACAAGCATAGAATTATCACCACCTTGTAATTTAATAATAGACAATTGTACATTAGGAGTGTATAACGAACGCACTGCCAGCTGCCAATGCATTATTTTTCTTTTTTGAATGTGACGAAATATATATCCCTCAAGTAGGCACTGCTATTCTCAGGTTTACCTCTTTTCCTTGCAAAAATCCCAATCAATCTGATTTCAAACTTTTTTTACTCCACAACAACATAATAAGTAGGTTTGATAAAAAGATGTAGTATTACTATTGTTTTTTTACCTGTTTAAGGAACAGAAATATTAATTTTTTTTCCGATCGTGATTAAGTGAAACTAGAGTGATATTCACACATAAGATGTGTGGTAAATTTTAAAGTGATAAGCGTAAAATTGAAAATTGCACCTCAACTCCGCTTAGTGTAAATCACTCAAGCTCAAAATGATTTTGCGTAACAGCCAAAGACGAAACAACTGTAAATCTTTCGCTATTACATCATGGCACATGGGCTGGCTTTAGCAGAAGAGTAAAAAATTACACGCTGCTGAATTTTTTTTTTTTCCTTCAACTATTAACATATTGATCAACATTTACTTACATATTCACTGTTTATTTGAGGGATTTAAATTATTAAAGCTACTGAACACTTTACTACTCAAATTCAGCCTCGTATTCAACCAGGTATGAACCAATAACCGAGTGTTGTAAGCGGAAATTTTGGACAAAATTTATCCAACTTTGAGCGATTTCTGCAAACTCAACCAACTAGGTGAAGCCGTAGGAGGGGAAACTAGATGAGGGTGGACTAAGAATGAGAACAGCATAAGTGTTCAGCTCCAGTTTCAACTCTTGTTGTAAATTCATCAGAAACTCTTCAGTCTCATACCTTCCCATATATAAGTCACCGCTTTTAACCATGTATTTGCCACTTAGCATCTTCCAACATCTTCATAATACCTTATTTCACTTAAATTCGCCATTCATCTGTATTTGGTAAGAAACAGAGAAATTGTATCAACTTTGATAAGCTGATTTGGAAAGTATCCCTTTGCAACAAGAAAAATGGTTCCTAACGAAAGCGCTTCTTCGGATATCGAGCTGCAATCCGTCAACTCGCTGCCTACTTCAATTGCGGAAGGAGTATACAATTACGAAAAGCAAAAATCGAATATTCATTGGGGTAGTGTTATATATATGAGCTTCAAGAGTATGGGTTCCATATACGGTGATATTGGAACATCACCTTTATACACGCTCACTACCATTTTCAACTATAAGCCACCGACTTCCCAAGATGTCTATGGTGCAATGTCTTGTTTGTTTTGGGTGTTCACTTTGGTAATAATTGTCAAGTATTGTTTGGTTGTCTTGATATTCGGGCCTAATAATGGTGAAGGTGGGCAGGTTGCTATTTATGCGAAGATTGCTAGAACTTTGAAAATTGGTCCACAAGGTGTTGAACTTCCAGGAGAAGCTCAAGTTGAAGATTCAGTATTAATCAAAAGAAGCGAGACAATTGACTCAAAGAGAAATTCGATCAGCAGTAAATATAACTGGAGATTTAACGAAACACTTATCAATGTATTTGTTTCCAAGTTTATTATAGGATTATGTTTTTTGGGATGCGGCTTGGTAATCAGTGATGGATTATTGACTCCAACAACTTCAGTGCTTTCGGCAGTAAGTGGAATAGCAGTTGCAGTACCATCTTTCAAAGATAAGGTTCTCCCTGTGTCATGTGTTATATTGCTCGTATTGTTTGCCATTCAGAGATTTGGCTCTTCCAAAATATCATTTTGTTTTGCTCCAATAATCTTTATTTGGATGATCTTGTTGTTCATAAACGGGATCATAAATATTAAACGTCATCCAGCTATCTTCGTTTCATTGAACCCGAAGCAGGCTATCGATTTTTTGAAAAGACAAGGCGATATTGACGTGTTAGGCTCGGTGATGTTGGCATTGACTGGTGCAGAACTGATGTTCGCAGATGTTGGACATTTCTCACCTTTGTCCGTCCAGTTGGCTCTTGGGATAGTTGTCTATCCCTGTCTTATGATAACCTATTTGGGGCAGGGTGCTTTCTTGATTGAAAATCCAAACTCAGTAGCAGATGTGTTTTTCCTCTCCATACCAGGTGGAGTCAATAGTGAATACTACTGGTTTGTTTTTGTTATTGCTACTTTGGCTAGTATAATAGCCTCACAGGCCCTTATTATCGGGGTATTTTCCATTTTGAGACAGATGATTCACATCGATTGTTTCCCTAAATTCAAAATCATTCACCTTTCTTCGGCCCATTTTGGTCAGATTTATCTACCACTGATTAACTTCATGTTAATGGTGCTGGTTATCTGTACTTGTGTCGGATTCAAAACTTCAAACAATGTCACAGCTGCTTATGGTTTAGGAGTATCTTTAGACTTCTTCGTCACCACCAACTTGATGGCACTTTGCTTGCTTTACGTCTACAAAACGCCGCTCATTGTTGCAATGTTTTTCTACTTGATTTTCGGAGCTATAGACATGGTTTTCGTTGTTGCCGGGATGAAGAAGGTACCACATGGTGCTTGGTTTCCCTTGATGATGACTGCCGTTTTCTTTTTGTTTATTTCCTTCTGGCGTTGGGGAAGAAGTTTAAAAGTCAAGCAGGAATACAATGATCGTGCCAGGTTGAGAGATTTATTTGAGTTGAAACAACCAGCCTCGACAACGGTCAAGATTGGATCAACAAAAGAAAACGAACAAGTCCATGAAGTGGGGGATTATGAGTCGGAATACTTGATCGCCAAATTACCAAAAGGCCGGAATATACAAATCACAAGATACGAGGGTGTTGCTATTATGCATACCGATGTTATGCACACTTTGAACTCCCCCAATACCGTACCTGCGTTATTCAAGCACATTATCAGTGCATTCCCAGCAATTCCAAAAACAATGTTGTTCCTTGGTATACATGTTACATCTGTACCTTATGTTCCCGATTCAGAAAGAATTTTAGTTGAGCCAATGAGATCTGTACCTGGATTCTATAGGTGCATCATCAAGTTTGGCTTCATGGACCGCATCCAAATGACGAGTTTCGACATAGCAGATATCATGAGTAAAGTTTATTTGTCAAAGTTAATTGACGAAGAAACACCACTCAATATCAAGGATAGCACAATAAAGCTTTTGGCGAAAGAAGAAACACCGGATTATAAGGTGTTACATATTTTCCAGAAAGAAGTAATTAGTGCTGATGATTTCGAAGTTAAATTGCAAGAAGCGAGCAGATTGAAGAGGATAGCTTTCAAAGCTAGTATCTTCTGTCGTTCCTTGTTGATCGAAAGAGTTTTTGGTACCATCAACAGTGTCTTCCAGAACGATGAAAAAGTGATCGAAGTGCTGTCTGATAGACAAGAAGTATTGTTCGTGGGAACTAAGGTCAAACTTTAGTAAATTCTTCTTTATAGAGTAGTTTTTGTGTACGCGCCCCAAGAGGAAAAATCAAAAAAAAAAAAGAAAGATCAAAAGTAAATAATAGGTAATAGATCAGTAGATCGAATCTGAACCCTTCAAATGGCTTTGAATGCCAATGAGTAAGACCCCCGCCGTTGAAGAGCACGAGAAAAAAAGATCGCAAAAAGTGGTGTGGCCATATTTGGTTAGACACTACAAGCTCATTATCTTGATATTGTTCATCATATCATCTCGATTTCTACTATCACATGTGTTGTCAGGGTTCTTATACATCATCATTGGTTCTTTTTTCTCACTATGGTTATCTTTTAAACTGTACTCGCTAGAAGCAGAACAGAAAAACCTTACGATTGAAAAAGCGAGCTTAAGGGATGTGATACCAAGATTCAAATTTCTTGATGAGATCGAATGGACTGAGAATTCTGATAAGAAAGAGCAAGATGTGGCGGAGGAAGCCCTATTTCCTGATAGTTTCTTGATTTCAGAGGTAATCGATAATATACTCGAATATATTTTACGTGACTTTATCCGTAGTTGGTTTCAGAAGATCAGCCAAGAAAATGATACATTTGTCGTTGAGTTGAAGCATCAGTTTAGGTTGGCGATACAGAAATTGAGTCAAAGATTAGAGAAGGTGGACATACCCAAGTTGTTCATTTTGAAGCTATTGCCTACATTGACTGATCATTTTAATAACTTTGTTATTGCTGAAGAAATGGTCAAGAGCAGGAAGAATCACATACACGATTTTGACTTTGCTGTGGCTTCAAGTTTCAACAAAGGTAAACTACACCGGGCCATCAAGTTGAAAAATCTCTCCTTTGATAAAGACAGGAAACTGTACCTTCAGGAGACGATTGAGTCGATTCTCCCTTTTTTGATCTCGGTAGAGGAACTTGCTTCAGCTCCAGTGCGAATCCTTTTGAAAAATATAGTGACTTCGTGTGTGACATATCCTTCGATTTCGATGCTCGGTGAATCAGATTTTTGGAATCAACTCATCATATCTAGTATTGGTTCAGTAATGAACGAGAGGACAAAGGTTAAAAAGTTCAGGTCTGTATTGGACCTTCATTCAGATGAAAATTTGAACAGTAAGGGAAACTATTCCCAAAACAAGTTGATGAAGCATTTGTTGAACACAAAGAGTTCACTACAGACTTTTGAAAAAATTATGAGAAATGTATCCAAATCAAACTCAATTTCGGACTTGAAGCAACTCAGATACTACACCTCCCTTCAACTAAGCAAAAGTGTTAGACAGGTGCTGAATGAAACATATATCTCAGATGATGTCAAACAATACAACAAACGGTTGCAACATCTACGAAAATCAATAGATATTAGACTAGATTCTCTTATTGATCCCGGAAATACTATTTCCCAAAAGCTGAATAACTCATTCAACCCTGCATCAATTCCAAAAAACAGCAAATTGGATTTGTCATTGGATGATATATTGACCAACCCTTCATCGTTACCTTACTTTATGGAGTTCATGGAGCAGCGGTCGCGTACTATTTTGTTGCAGTTTTGGCTAACTGTGAATGGGATAAAATCACCGTTGGAAGACTTGGATGAGTATGAAAACCTGGAAAGTGATGATGAAGAGTTGATAGCAATCTCGTTGAGCTTGGACTTATCTCAATCAGATGATCTTGATCAAATTTTCCATCAATACTTCCAAGAGAAAATGCTACGAATTGATCCGGTAAATTCAGATAATGTCAGAAAGTTTGTCGAGAGTGAACATAAGACACTTGATCTGTATGTGCTAGCTAGAAAATCGTTGTTAAGATTACAAAAGGAAACTTATGACAGAATGAAAAAGACAGATTTGATAGCTTTCAAGGGCTCGGATTTGTTTTTAAGATTGTTGGCTACTGAAGATTCATTTGCGAACTCTATAATCGATGAGGCATCCGCAGTCGATGTCGTGGATGAAGATGCGGATCCGTTGGTCAATTATGATGAGACTACTAATCTGGATCAGCCTGGGAAAGCAGTTGGTGATAATGTTATCAAAGCTGTGGAAGATGCTTTAAATGAAATAATGACAGATGATAAGGATACAAAATCTGAATCTGAGATAGGCTCAAGGCCATCATCTTCTGCAAATTTAAGTGATTTGATTATGAACTCTGATGACTACGAGACCAACAACAATAACAAAACAACAGGACAAAGTCCTTCGAAGTTACAACGAGAGTTGTTCGGACTTGAATCTGAGCCAAGTTTATTTGATTCCATGGAATCGAGTATTTTTGAGTCTGGTCAGAAAAGAAATAGCAAAATTTTCGATGATGTCAGTGACTCAGAAGCTGACATGAGTGAAACAACAAGTAATTTTGAAAATGACACATCTACTCAGTCCCCTGATTTGGACAACAATGAAGTTCAGCTAGCAGCCCCTGGTGACTTGAATCTAGAAGAGGAAATTCTGACTCTCAGTGGAGAAATCGAAAGATATGAAAACCAAATATCAATTATTGACCCATTGTTGCGGAAAGCTGAGATCACCAATAATGTCGCAGAATTAAAAATTTTGAGAAAATCAAAACTTAGTTTAGAGAGGGAAATTGAACAGAAGGAGTTGCAAAGACAGCAATACATAGTTCAGGAAAGTGACAATTCACTTTTCGGTAAATCTAGAGTTAGGATACAGTCATATGTGCCAGAGAAAAATTTCGTGTATTATATCATTGAAGTTCAAAAATTGTCTGGTGAGAATAACAAGATAGTTACAGCTGGATGGGTAGTTCCACGGAGATTCAGTCAGTTCTACAAATTGAACGAATACTTAAAACTAAATTACCCTGTTGTGCAAGATCTTTCTTTCCCAAAGAGGAAAGTTGTGATGAAGTTTCAACAAACGGCATTGATTGAAGAACGTAAAAATCAATTAGAGCTGTACTTACAACTGTTACTTAAAATCCCCGAAGTCTGTTCAAACAAGTTATTCAGGTCTTTTTTATCGTCTGAGGTGTTTGCAATGGAATTGAATATTTCATTGGACTCGTCGGCAAAATTAAGTAAAAGGGCAAAAGTCGAACATGTGGCTAACAAATTTTATAGCTCGCTATCATCGAGAGGGCCACTAATGGGTAGCGGTCTTTATAAGAGATCTCCCTCATCTTTTTCATTGTCTTCTGAGAAGAAACCATCTAAAACTTCAAAATCACCATCTGACGGTGATGATCAAGTTGATGATTTACAAATGGAACTAAATTCATTTGATGAAGTTGGCAAGATATCCTTTGTTAAACCGATCTGTGACTTGATTATTTCGGTATTCAGTTTAAAAAAATCGAATTCCTGGTTGAGAGGTAGAGCAGTACCTGTTTTACTTCAGCAGATTTTAGGATCCACTATTGAGAAAAGGGTTCGTGATTATTTACAGTTTTATTTTAAAACAGAGACAAAAATTTTGGATTTGATAGTCATCTTGCGGGACAAGTTATGGCCGGAGGGAGTATTCAGAGAAAGCTCGAAACCAAGATCTGCCATTGAGATATCTTCGGCAAAGGCAACATCTAAAATGATACTCGAGAGATTTTTCGTCAGCACGACATCAAAAATTTTTGGTACAGGTAATAGCAAATTTGCTGCAACCAAGATCCATGCTATGTTGCAAAATGAGTTGGTATTGAATGATTTGATTT
Organism: Nakazawaea wyomingensis; assembly: GCA_030567715.1. NCBI lineage: Eukaryota > Fungi > Ascomycota > Pichiomycetes > Alaninales > Pachysolenaceae > Nakazawaea > Nakazawaea wyomingensis. The sequence continues at coordinate 118,071 of JAJLSQ010000009.1, forward strand.
TTTCCTTGTATGATGATATCTTAAAGGAAATTTTTCCAGAGATTGATGAAGAGTGACGATACCAGATGAGACAATAGTAAAATTCAAAAAAATCATATTAGCGCTATCTAACAACATTATTAGAAAAATAAATTTCAAAACTCCAAAAACAACTACTTAAAAGTGTAAATAACAAAAACCAAACTAATAACACTCGAATAAACTTAACTTAAAATGGTTAAAAAGAATCAGGCCCTGCTAGGCAAGGTATATTTCATGAAGTTTCTTTGCAATTGTCTTCTAACACTGACTTTCTGTGTGCCAACAAAACTTTCAATAGTGACCTTAATAGCTCTGTCAATGTCGTAAGAAGATACAAATTCGGACAATCTCATTTTTGCAAAAGCTTCTGAAATTCTCAATATACTTTCCAAATGTCTAACAGTGATAGGAAAGGATCCGGTGGTTATACTTTCATGTCTCAAATCTGCATAAACTCTAGAAACTTTGTCGATATCCATTTGAGATAACTTTGGATGGATTTTAGCACGAGCATAATGGATATACTTTATCAAAAGCTCTTGCGATATTGGAGAGATCTCCATTTCCTTTGCTTTATTCAATTTGCTGATTTTTTCCCTTTTCGATCTCAGTTTTTCCGATTTTGAGTGTCTAGCACGGACCGGTGTGTCTTGCATGGTACGATCTGCATCATCATCTTCATCCTCTTCGTTTTCATCTTCATCATCATCAACGGTTAAAGGATGAGACCTCATATGGGAGGCTATAACGAAGCTGGCCAATCTCTCATCTATTTCAGGATCAACTTGATCTTTAACGACACAAAGGATATCGAATCTGGAAAGAATTGGTTCGGTCAAGTTAACATTTTGAGACAATGGGACAGTGGAGTTGTATCTACCTCCAACTGGATTTGCTGCTGCAATGACTGCACATCTTGCTTTCAAAGATGTAACAATACCAGCCTTGGATATGGAAATAGATTGTTGTTCCATAGCTTCATGGATAGAGGTTCTATCAGCATCGTTCATCTTATCGAATTCATCAATAAGACATGTCCCCTTATCTGCCAATACCAAGGCACCACCTTCCAAGGTCCATTCCCTCGTTATTGCATCTTTTTTCACCGAAGCTGTCAAACCAACAGCAGAAGCTCCTTGACCTGTAGCAAATACTGCACGATGTGCAGTCTTTTCGACATATTTCAAGATTTGAGATTTGGCAGTACCAGGATCACCCAAGAGCAATACGTTGATATCACCTCTAACTGAATGCTTACCATTGACATTTTTCTGAACACCTCCAAAAAGAGATACTGCAACAGCAGTTTTGATATCCTTGTGACCATAGATAGATGGAGCCATAGACGAAATGATCTTGTCTATGACACCCTTTTCAGATGCTAATTTCCTGAATTCTTTTTCATCTTCCTCCGTCCATTGGAAGGAATCTAAGCCTTCATCACCATCTAATGATCTTCCCTCTACTGATCTAACGGAGTTAGCTTCAATAATAGTTGCAAACACAGGGAACCCATTTGCTGCGTTCAATCTACCATCATAAGTGTTTCTATAAATACCTATTATTTCAATCAATTGTCCCGGAGTAGCTGTATCTGTTAAGTCACCAGTGAGAATCACATTTTTCGATCTTGGAAGTCTACCCGCCATCAAATTTGAAGGCTTTTCTTGGATTGTTATCTGTTGGTAGTTTCTATAAACGGTTCTTTCTGTGTTGATTTTGAATGTTGATTTGGACTTACAATTTGGACAGTATGAAATTGATAATTCCTTGTGTGAATCTTGGATGTATGGACCCAATACAGCATTACACTTGTTACAATCAAACTTGACATACTTCAATTGAGGAAATACTCCTGTTCTTCTTGTTACCACGCCACTGACTCTAACCAACTGGTTCAAATTACTCTCTCTCAAATCTTTCAATGCTAAAATGTTAGGGTAGTCCGATATTCTAACATGGATTTCTGAATGAATTTGTGAATAATCAGGATAATGTAACTCGGTAGCCTCCATGGCAACAATATCAAAAATTTTCAAAATTTCTTCTGGACATAAGGATAAAAACATGGCCAATATTGCTTTACTGTCCAAAAGATGCTTGTAACTAATTTCTAGACTTTCGGAATTAGTTTCTCCCAATTCTCTAATTTTAGCTCCATAAACAGATCTACCTTGAATATTATATTCAAGAAGGAAGGATTTCAACTCTCTGGCAATGGTTCTTGCGACTGAAGGTTGTATAATCCATTCTGCAACAGAAGGAGCTTTGATATCAGCCAAGGATTCCAATGTCAATTCTTCGTTCAAAGGATCAATATCTTCGAAATCAGCCATCACATCATCCTCGTCATATTGTGTTCTTCTTCGTCTTCTTTGAACTGGAAGGCCATATTGATCACGCTCGACAACTTCATCATCATCATCATCCAAAAAGGCCTTATTACCTTTTAAACGCCTGTCCCGTTCATTCAAAAGCTCGTTAACTCTCCTAGCTTCACCAATGGAAAGTTCATCCTGCTCAGCGTCATCGAGATCTTCCTCTTCGTAACGATCTTTTTCAGTGCTTTCCCTATAGTCTTTCATCATATCGTCATCGAACAAGTCGACCTCATTCATTCTCTCTTCCAGATCTTCCAAATCTTCAACCTCATCTCTTATTTCAGGTTCTTCATCTTGGTCATCCTCATCAAATGGCATAGCAGGGGAAGACGGTATTTGATTTGAAGCTGGACCAGGAGATCTATCTGGGGAACCGAGTAATTCGTCATCGCTTTCGTCGTTATCGATCTGTCTCTTTCTTGGACTTGGATCAGACATCTTAGTGATATTGGTTTGATTCAACAGAGACTTTTTGTTGACTTTATCATATACACAAGTTTGTTTCAAAAATAGGTGAAGAAACCAAAAAAAAAAATCAAAAATCAAAAACATATTTTTGGCGGATTTTTTTTGCAAATAAGACGCGTCTAATTAATTTTCCCAATGTAGTAATAATATTGAAAAACATTTTTAAACTTTCTTCTAATTCAGACAGAAACTCTTACCGTGAACCATCATCGATTGATCACCAAGTTATATGCAGATATTCGTGTTTGAAGATTATCACAAGTTGATAAGAATAAATATCTGGTATATGGTACAAATATCTAATTGCAATTGAATGTGGCCTCAAATCTACTACAATAAGTCCATTTCCATTTATTCTCTCTTAAAAAAAAGGTAAACACACACAGAAATCTTTTCAAGCATTCTAGTGATCTTTTTTTTTGGTTTCTACGGTGGCTATAAAAGAAGACTAAAACCGCCTGTGAATTTTGTACTCTATTTTCATTTGATGAGTCAACATGTTTATGTCAGACCGAATATATGAATTTCTGACTTGCGGCCGAAACTAACTAGAACCTCATAAAAGATAGATAAGAGAATCTCATTATTCATTGTAGTTCTTAGCAAAATAAATTTCTTTCGTTCGTTTATAGATTATGCTTAACAATACTCTTCACAGTTGTAAAAAAAAAATATTAAGTTAGTTAATTTACTTCATGTGGATTTCACTATCTACCTTCAAAGTATTCAACAAGACATGAAACATACCAATAAAGTATTGGAACTACCTGATGCAATACGCGATGTTTATAAACAATTGGTTACACGGCGAAGAATTCAACTAGTTAATAATCAAAAAAAAATTTATAACGATATCGGGGCATACTGGGAATTGAACCCAGGGCCTCTCGCACCCAAAGCGAGAATCATACCACTAGACCACACGCCCGTTCGTTGAAAAAAAATAGTTTTTTTGAATAATACTGTAATAAATCCTAGGACAGATCACGTGATTCTGGTTTTTTTCCCTCTGGGTTATATATAGGTAATAAATCCATATTTGATTTGATTTGATTTGATTTGATTTGATACTTTTTGTTTTATTCACCTGTTTTTCTTCATCTTTTCCTTCTCTTCATTGTTATCTACACTTTTTCATTTTTCAGCCTCTTATTTTTTACCTCCTTCTCGTTCCCATATTTCGACATCACCATCAAAATAAGATGGTTTTTTCCCATTGGGATGAATAGTTTTCTATCCATCGAAACTCTTCGAGTTTGTTCCGAGCTTATTTTGATATGTCACTTCTTTGCTTTATTCACAAGACACGTAAATATATAGTTTTTTATAACTTTATATAGTCGAATAAAGATAATTAATTATAAGAATAATAATGGTTCACTCTCTTGAAGTTTTATTTCTTGGAAACCTATAGAAAATGATCCCCATGCCTGCTCAAAGGGAAACAAAGTCCCAAGCTCCAGATTGAGTGCAGATTCGTCTACTTTTTTTTACAAGTACAAAGAGTTTGAATTTCACTTCAATCCCCAAGCTTCCTTGAACTCCACCATTTCTTTTTCCAAGACCCCAATTATATTCCCATTAGTTGATACTTCAAATTCTACAAACTCTGTTCCTTAATTTCTTCTTCCTTAGACATCCAACAAATAGAACGACTTTGTAAAGAAAATGTTCCTGTCAGACTCTCAAACTCCAATAAAACAGGGTCCTTTCTTCAATTGACCCCCATTTACAATTAAGATTACAGCAACCAGCAAAACATTTGACCACTTTCACCTCTGACTTATTCAAACAAATAGGCAAAATTAATTTATGAATGAAAACCAGATTTTAGTTGTGATCCGTTTCTGTTGGTATTCAATATATAACAGGTTACTTAGTTTACCGAAACTACTGATATTTACAATTCTGAAGATTATCTTTGCTTCTGATCTATCTCTCTATAACGAGTTTAAAAAAATGTTAATATTTAGAGATCATTTCTGTGCAAAAAAAATACCAATTCTAGTTACACAATCTATATCGGTACCGGGGTTGTATTGAATTATGTGATCATAGAATTCTTGGCATTTTTTTCCCTTTTTTTTTTTGAAATAAGATAAGAACATTTTTTCTCGATTGGGGGATAAATAGAATTAAGAATTGGTGTACCTATACGAAGAAAACACAAATGCATTAGATAAGAGTTAAATAATAGAGAGTCTCTCGAATTATGAATTGAAAAATTATTATTTGTTCTACCTTCTGGATTCCATTAGCCAAAAAAATAACTACCGAAATCAACTTTTATTGAGCTTAGTTATTAAAAAGGAAGAGACATTATATGGCATACACTATTTGATTGCCAAAATAAAAAACTCAAAAAAAAAAATCTGTGTGTAAATTGTATTGACAATGCAGCAGAAATAAATATATATAAGTCAATCTAGAAATGTTATAAAATAAATAATAAAGAGCAAATCAAAACAACTCAACTCCTAAAAAGCAAAATAAAAGACAACATAAAAAACACTCATCTAATCTTCAACTAAGTCCAAAAGTGCATCATGATCGTCAACACTTTTTATGACATAAGTTCTCTTACCTCTTGCAAACCAGTAACCAACTGACCATGCGACCCAAACGAAGAGCACAGCAGCAGCATAGTTCATGTTACCCCCAGATACAGGCATTGACATTGGGAAACAAAAGAAAACCAAAGCAAACAATGTCCAGAGAACGGTCACTATGTTTGCAAATAATCCAACTGGTCCTAACCAAAAAGGACCATGTTTGATGTTATTTCTTCCCTTAACCAACAAACAAAGAACTGGAACAACATAGGATAAAAGTAAAAGTGTAATACAGGCGGTAACCATGGCATTATAAGCAGTTGTAGAACCCATGTAGATACATCCAATGATAGCAACACCCACACAACTGACAATATGAGCGTTTAACGGAACACCTAAATCTTTATTGATGATGGAGAAATATCTGGAACCTGGAATTCCTCTATCTCTGGAGAATGACCAGCATAATCTAGCTTGCCAAGTGTGTGAGGAAATATTACATCCAATAGCGGTCAAAAGAAGAAGAACACCTAAGACAACAGCACCACCCCTATTTTGCAATGCTTGATAGTAGATATCCAAGATTGGCATACCAGTATTAGAGTTGAATATCAGGTCAAGATCTCTGATGGAAAAAAACATAGAAATTGCATAACAGAAACTGGTAACGAAACCAATGGCAACTGTTCCCATAATAGCAATAGGAATGATTCTCTCTGGGTCAGCAACTTCTTCAGCTAAATGGGTTGCACAATCTAAACAAGAGAAACTCCAGTTAGGATTGATCAAACCGACAATAAATGCAATTCCCGATGATGCCCATCCTGTTCCATTATCGAATTGAACAAAAACAAACTCTGCTGGCTGGTAGTTTCCACTTGAACAGGCCAAAACGGTGATTGTGATGACGGCAAACGAAAGCAATGATGTGTATAAAGCAGCACTACCTAAATGGGGTAACCATTTTCCATAACAATTGAACATAAAAGTGAAAAGGTTCACTATTTGAAAAGAGACAAAGATGTGCCACGTCTTGACAACAAAATTTTCATGCATCAATGCATAAAGAGCGACAAGAAGTTGACCAATACCAATAGTTACGGACGCACTAGTAAAGACTGATCCACCCCAAGCTAAACTACCACACAAGTAACTTAAAAATGGTGCATGTTTCTTAGGAGCCAAAATCTTGGCCCAAACGTATTGACCACCAGCAGAAGGGTAGGCACTACTTAACTCTGATAATGTAGCACCAATACAAGTTGAGATACATGCAATGATAATGATACCGTAAACGATCATCATTGGACCACCTGAGGAAATACCAGTTACTAATGAAGCTGAAATACCAAACCATGAGTTAGTCAAACCAAAACCGACACCTAAAACAGACCAAACCGAAAAATTTCTCTTCAATTCTTGATGATAACCCAACATTTCCAAATGACCAGCATCTTTATCCATCAAGATCTCTGTCTCTGAACCGCTGGAGAGACTACCATTTCTAGATCCGATGGTGACATCGGCACCTGGTTTTTCAGTAACACTTAATTTACTCATAGGGTAATGTTTGAATTTTGAAGAAGGTGTGTTGTTGTTGATAGTGGTGGTGATGGTGGAATGGTTAATATGTAGTCAATTGAAAAAAGTTGAACGAAAAGAATGGTTGCAAACGGTACGGTATTTATCCAACAATAAAAAATTAGTGTGTGTTGTACTTTGCTGGAAGAAATTTCGAAAAGCTTGGAAAATTTTTTTTTCCGCTTCTGAACATCTGATCCAGTCACAATGGGTATATTATAACCATATTCATACCAATATATGTAATTGATTCATTTAGACTCAAATGATTTAGATAAAGATAAGATAAGATAAGCAGAAAGTGACATAAGTGAACCCTGACAAATTCTTGTCCTGTTTGTGGTCCCAAGTCTTCCCCATCTCTCAGGGTTCACTTTTAAATGCCCTCGACGGTTTTTATAAACTAAGATTCGATGGGAATTCGCTTCCCGATTAGGAAGTTACTTTACGGAAAAGAAAAAGCTAGTGGCACGCTAAAACCAGAAAAAGTACTGTAAAATGGCAGAATCTCAATTTTGTCCCAAATACAAAAGTTTGCCAGTTGGTAAGGGGCAAGGGGCAGAGGAGAGAGGGCTATGCGTAAACAAAGTGCTTAATAGATACAGAGCATGTAGATAGATAAATAAATAGATAGATAAATAGATAGATGGATAAATAGATAGATAGATAGGAAAATAGAGAGGTATCTAGATGATTACTAAGTTTTGTGAAGAAGTAAAGGGATCAAAATTTTATTACACTGGGCACATAAGAATGATAAGAAGAAGATATCAAATTCAAAGAAAGTCATAATTCATAATCAAAAAAGCCATAGTAAAAAATACACACTTAAAAAAACAAAGTTTTACTATGAACACTAAAATCTATGAAGTCCCGATTTAAACTCCATTCGGGAAAATAAAGGAACCTAATCAACTGATAAACCTAAAGCAGTTCTTTGACTAGTGGAGTTATCATCATAATAAGGAACTTCCAGCAAAGAGGTAACTCTTGTACCATGTCTTGGCTCTTCACCAAGATGATCGTAGACACTTGAATGTTGGGAAACTCTGTTATCCCAAAGAGCACTAGTACCTAATCCTGGTCTACTTGGCTTCCAGTTGAAACGGACTTGAATATCCAAGTTGTCTTCAAATACTCTGAATAGGTAATTCAAGATAACATCACTTTCACCTTTTTCTAAACCAACAATTCTACTTGTCATCTGTCTGTTGACGTATAATGATTTCCAACCCGTAACAGGATGTGTTCTAACAATAGGATGTCTTCTTTCAATTCTTTTTGGACCTGAAAATGGATTTTCTCTATCCAAATATGCGTGGGCTGAGAAATAAACAGCTTCCTTACCATCCAAAAATTGTTGCAAAGCGGGAGATAATTTATCATATGCAGCATAACCAGACAGCCAACAAGTATCACCACCGACATCAGGAATAGCATCGTTATGCAAATGTGTGATACCAGCAGGTTGATGTTCGTGGACTAAATCAGTATGCCATTCATTAGTACCAATCTTGGCATGTTTAAAACTAAGAGGGGATCCAGATTTTTTAAAGTAATCACCCCAGATAACTGTGACACCAGGTAAACCTGGAACTTGTGAAGTTTGAGCATGAACTTCAACTTGACCCCAATAGTGACCCAATTCCAATTGTTTTTGAGGAGTCAATTCTTGATCTCTGAAAAATACAACAACTCTCTCAGCAATCAACAAAGCCAATTCATCTTTTTGTTTATCATTTAAATCCAGTAATTGTAAACCGATAATTTCAGTACCGAGATGTTTGGTCAAATGTCTAATCTCCTTGGCAGCACCAAACAAGGCCTTCTTTTCAGGATCAGCAAATTTACCACGGTCAACAAATGGATAATCTTCACTTCTAATCTTAAGAGCATCATCGACATAGACTGGGATCTTTGACAGATCTGGTCTAGCTGGATAACCTTTACTGAGATCGATACCAGCCAGTTCAAGCCTATTTTTAGTAGACTCTGGTAACATTTTTAATCCTTCTGGATCTGGACCGGCAGGAGCAACAGGATTATTACCAATTTTCAAATTTTTTGAATGCCTAATGATTTCTTCAATTCTTTCTTCATCTGTCAATTCTCTTTGCTGTGGGATAACAGCATCATCTGTAGCGGTAAGTGTTAATGTAGCCATTGTTTTTTTCTTGATATTTCCTAGTGTGAAAATTTTCTGTTTTCAATTTTGGTTGGTGGAAATTAAAATCTTACTAAACCAGAAGGGTAAAAGGTATTTATATATATATCCATTGTGGTTATAGCTCGATGATCAATTTTCACCTCATCAGAAAGTGTGGTAATATCATTTCTTCTGAATTTGTAATGGAGTGTGGAGTCACGGATAGATACAAAAATTTGACCGATAGATGCCACAACCTTTTCCCCTTCAATTTACTAATGATGGAAAAGATGTTAGTTTTAGTTTCTGAAGTGTGGCACGCAAAAACTGCGGCGTCGTTGCAAAAACAAAAAATGCATCACCGCAGAACAAGCAAGCGCACCTCGGGAATATGAAAGTCTCCCAATTGTGGTGTGGCTTTTAGATATTAGAGTTGAACGCAGCATAGTCAATTCTCTTACACAGTTCGATTCATGTTAGCTCATACATAGTATTGTTAATTAGTGTTACTGAAAAATTTTCCAGCAACATCAAGAAGTAGCCAAAGGTGTGGACCTGCCGCCTCTTCTTTTTTTTTTGATGTTATTTATCATACAGACAGACAGATAGGAAAAGATGAATAAGTTTAAGTTTTCGGAATTAAAAAACACACACAAGTCAATAGCTAATTTGCTTTTTCAGCATGTCATTATCGGTCATCAGTAGTTCAAGTTCTTTGTTCAATTTCGACAATTCCAAATTCAACTGGTTCATCAAATCCAACCTCTCCTTTCTCTGGGCATCTATCAATGTCTGTCTCTTTGTAGTGTCCTTGTTAAATATTGTTTTAAGATCTCTCTGAATAGCATTTAATTCTTCAAGAATTTTATTAAGTTTCTTTGTGATCTTTTCATTCTTGTTTCGCAGAATGGCCAAATCATTAGTGGCAAATTCAATACTCTCCAAGTATTCCCTCTTTTTCAGGTCATATTCATTTTCAATCTTGGCCAAGTCTCTAAATTTCAAATCGTAATGCCTTTTGCTGTCGAGATATTTTTCCAGAATCTCTGTTTCATGAGAATAGTACTCCATTATCTCATCGTTAACTTTCGAGTATTCTTGCTCAAAGGCTGATACGGCTGTTCTCAATGACATGATTTTCCGGTGATTCCTTTCATCCTTATCAGTATCTAATTTCTTCCTCCTACTTGCAATATCTGTTTTATAATTTGTTATTCTCTTCTGATGTTCTTTTTTCAATTTTTTCAAATTCTGTTTCTCTCTATTTATATTTTCGAGAGTGGTTTCCAAACTTTGTTGCAATGTTATCAAGGGCGAACTTCTTATTGGTTGTTGAAGTGTAGGGTTATTTGAAGATGTACTCACAATCAAGTTTGCCAATGACTCCAATTCTCCATTACCGAGGTCATACAACACTTCAATGTGGTATTCGGAAAGTCTCGTAAGCATCGAAATCTTGACATAAATAGTGGACTCTTTAAATCTGACAGAATCCTGTTGATACCAAATAACACCATTGATTTTAACTACAATATCCAGCTTTAAAGGTGGACATCCAATCAATTCTAATCCAATTGCTGTCTCACTGGTTAAAAACACATAACACAAGACATTTTTCGCTAGCGAATTTACATAATGAACCAACTCTTTAGAGTTATCTTCACCTGAATATGCCCCTGGAGCTACAAGCATAGCTTTGATAGCAACTATTAAAGACCATAATGGTTGACTGAACCTCACTGAGGCCTTTCTCTTTATTGATTTTTTGTTTGATGAAGGTAAGACACAATAATTTTCAAAATTTTGAATGACAACTTGTGATGAACACGATATTCCTTCTATATTGGATATCTGTTCATATGGATATGAAGAACCGATTCCATCTTCAGTGTTATTATTACTGTCATTATCATCATCGTTATTGTTGTTGTTGTTGTCCACGTCGAATAAGCTGGGACAACGTGATCTTGAGATTTCCTTTGGGACATTGATTGAAAGCAAATCATTTTCTAGTCGTAATGTCGATTGAGTGTTATGATTGTATGTATGATTGATTGAGCTAGATATTTCAATCAAAGGTATTGTGTAATTCTTGAATGGGAAATATCTTGTTAAAGGTGAACTTAGGATACAAATATGGATGGATAACAATCCATTAATAAACTCCAACATGAATCTCAATGTGAATCGCCAACTTTTTCTCAAATAGTATATATGATTGATAGTTAAAGAAGGCTGGACAATTCCATAACTTGAATAACTCATTAAATCCAAAGAACTTAATGCAAAGCTGTAACAAATGTGTAAGGCAATGATAGTGGTGATTATCAACAGCGAGTTAAGTTTAGCTTTTGTCTTGAAACTAGCTAGACTAGAGGCTATCATTGCATACAGTGATATACGAATGAAATTCATAGCCTGATGTTGAATAAGCAAGGCAACAAACAATATCACCGTATCTGTAAAGAATGATAACAACACTGGTGATATCAACGTCAATATCAGTGGGCCATTATGCATATTTCCATTACCATTGTTGTTGCTGTTTGGAAGGCTGTACAAATTATTGGTGACCAAATATGCAAATAATAATGAAATACATCTTCCTAAAATCAGTCTCGATGATCCCAACACTATAGAAAATATTAACACGATAAATCCTAACCATTCAGGAAGCAGCACCATCACACATAACAACGACAAGGCATCCAAATATGGGTTCAAGGGTATCAATGTCATCGAAGTGATGGTGGTAGTTGATGCTGAAGTTGAAGGTTTTAGTGATTCATTTTCGGGAACAGTGCTTTCTTCCATTTCTAAGTAGCAGTACCTCACTCAGTTTAATTTCCTTCCAAAGGCAACTATCTAACTGCTTTTGATAGCACAATCGAAATAGACACGAAATGTTTTATTAATATGGGGGTTAACTAACTATATTTTCTATTCGCACCGTTGATACTTTTTAAGGTCTGGAATTTTTTTTTTTTTTTTTCTGTCTTTAATTTGATGTTAAAGTGTTAGTTTTTTGAATGAAAACGAGACTATTGATTTTAGTAAAGCATTTGAGGTCCCTGAAACTTACCGGTGAAACTTGTGTGAAATTTTAGGATTACAGAGAATTTTCATCTGTCTAGGTGATTGGATAGTAGTGTAGTAGTGCTATCTATACTCAGCCTTTATTCTGTGCTATTATTTGATTAATACAACATTAAGAAAAGATGCAACAGGCACAGTATTCACAACAACAACAACAACAACAACAGTACAAGACATCAAATCCATATGAACAGTTAAAATACTTGTATCAGACTGAGAATTACCAACATTTTTTTGAATTGGTGGATCAATTGAAGAACAGTTTGCAAGATAACAGGAATTTGAAGGATGGAGTAATTGAGGAGTTAAATTACTTGCAGTCAAGAATCACGGCTACTCAAGATAAGGATTTGGTATTGGCCAATGCGAAGGAGAGAGATTTGAGATACATTGAGGAGATCAATTTATTGAAGGGTAAATATCTTCCACAAGAACAGATGGTACCGAGTGACTCTCAAGATGTGCGACAAGAACTTCAGAGTATGAATAAGCATTTGCGAAGACTACTCATGGAAAAAGTGACATATAACAGACAATTGTTGGAACTAATTGAAGAGTACCAGCAAAGTCTTGCTGCCATTGTTAAAAACTTGTACACCTTGCTTGAAGATCAGACAGATGATCTCAAGGGAAAGCTGGATGAATTACTGAAGTTGAGAATGGAGGTGCTACATGAATTCAACTCCCAGACGCTGAAATTGGTCCAGTTAAGTAAATTGGATGATTTGCTTGTGCAGTGATAAAAATTGGTTATATATATAAATGTATCTCTGTTTCTAACTTGTATATAATGTTATATATATATGATATGATGATTAATCGCACCATTCACTGCAATGAGAAAGAAAGAAAAAAATCTGCTCTCTCTCCAAAATAAAAAAATATATCCACAAAAATAAAATAGAGATAGATAGAGATAGAGATAGAATAGATATCCTTTTAAGATTATATATATAAATTCATATTCTCATGGCTGTCATATTGGACCAACCACCAGATAGGTACTATGATCCTCCTCTATCTGGGGGTGATGACATCAACTTACCCTTCATTATAGGGCTATCTTCGTCTTTGTCTTTCATATTATTGATCGTGTTGGTGTTGGCGATCTACTATATTTTCTTCAATGATTCATTCCTGTCTCAAGAATTCCAGGCAAGTAATTTAAACATCCCAGATTCCTTTTCCAACATGGAAGATGCTTTAGAAAATGAGTCCTTGTATTTGGACAAATTGTCCAGTGATGATCAGTTTTATTACAAGATGAGTAAGAAGTTTCAAAGCCGACATAAACCTTGCTTAACTCCCATGGGGCAGGCAATTGATTTAAATATTGAGCTTTTGATCAAGAATAGAGGTATACATTGTTTTTATTTTCAACCATATGTGGATCAGTTGAGTGAATTAGTTGAAGAAGATGATGATGAAACAGCTCCATTGGTGAACAATCAACTCTCTTATACTTCTTATGGGAGTCTTATCAGGAACGATATACCATTCGTCATAGAGGACAGGACGGATATATCATTTTTAACTCCTAATCCTTCATCAACTATACTTAATCTACCACTACCGACTAAGAACAGACATAATGATACCATATATTTCGAAGTTAAGTTATTCGAGTTTGATCTTTCCACAACTAAAATAAGTATAGGATTATCCACAAAACCGAATCCAAATTTTAGATTACCTGGAGAATATTTTTATTCATTTGCACTTGAAACAACAGGACATTTAAAAATCAACAAACCTTTATATTTAGATGATGATAATCCAGTATTGACACATCAATTGGTTCAAGGTGATGTCATCGGTGTTGGCTTTAAAAGTCTAACAGGGACGGTATTCATCACCCATAATGGGAAAAAGAAACTGGATGTTATTAAAAACCTAAAGACTGATCTATATCCATGTATCGGGTCCATTGGAGGTCCAAGTAAAGTTCAAGTTAATCTTGGACAATCAGGGTTTGTGTTCATAGAGGCTAATGTCAAAAAATTGGGATTTTGCGAGAGTAATAACGAGGGTAATTTGGGAGCACCTCCTACGTACAACAAAGTTGTTAAGAAAGTTCATAACAACAATACCAACAATAATAACAATAATAATAACGGCAATAACTGCAACAGCAGCAACAATATCAACAACAATAACAATAATAATAACAACAATGACATTACCACCACCACCCATAATAGCAATAGTTCGTCAAGTGATATCATATTGGAACAAGGTGAAGAGCTTCCACCGCATTATCCAGATGAAGAAGAAACCTTTTTCGGACCAAAAGCCTTGATTTCACCCAAGAAAAACAGTAACCAACCAGTGGCCATCATCAACAACAATTTACCTTCAAAACCACCAAGTTATCACTCCAACAATTCTTCTTTGAAATCAGAATCATCCGATAAGATTGTCAAGATTCTCTCAACCAAGTTACAAAACCAACAGGAGATCCCTGATAAACTACTCGATCTCAATCAACGATATTATGAACACTCCACCTCACAATTCGATAAACATGAGAATTTGGATACCACTGCAATGAAAATTACTGGGCAAAATTTCCAGAACTTTTTGATTAACGATGATGAAGAAGGGGATGCTAGTGAATCGGACAATCTAAGCACTGCTGCACAAAAATCCATTATTGGTGATAAGGAGAGATCGATTTCATCTAGGAATTTAAATTGGATTGTGGAAGGGGAATCTTCTTCTTCTTCAGCTTTGATTCCCAAAACACACCTTCCTACCGATGTACTGACTTCATCTTCTATAAAAGATGGAACATCATCGGTGGGAAACAAGGGTAAGAAGAAAAAGAAGAAGACCAAGAAGTCTAAAAAGGGTAAAAGAAACTGATTTCCTTTTTTCTATGTTTGGTATATTAAGTGGTTGTTGAATTATTATCGAATTGAGTTGTTTGCAGTCTAAAATATATGCTGAATCGTTGTCAAATTTCACTTCTATTTTATATGCCACGGCGTTATGCTAGGCATAATCTTGTGGCCTATTTTTTTATATTTATTTTTTATGAAGATATTTTTGGCACTTCTGGATATATAGGTTTATTCAATAGTCCAGTCTCAACCATTCTTTTGTGGTTAGTTCAAAGTATCAGTACTACATATCTAGGTAAGTAAGTAGCTTAACTACAAAAAGCCCCAAAAAAACATCTAAAAAAAAAAAAAAAAAAAACTTCAACAATCAACAGAAGAGAAGGATTATTAAGTGTTAATTAAATCAAATCAATTGACATAAATAAATTATCAATTCATAACGGTTTAAAGAGATGACAAAATCACACACCATAGACACATACATACAGAAGTCTTTGAGCTTATTTGAGGCATCACCTTCCGACACAAGGATTTCAATAACGTACGGGTCCAATTTGAAAAAACATAAGAAGGATGAAAAGACAAGATCTAAAAAACCATTGACCAAGAATTTCATCACTTTTAAAACTTATGAACCTAAAACTGGTACTTGTTTGAAATACAAGACTTTTAAAATGAAAGAATTTTCTAGATTGTTGTCTTTGTTAGGACCCAATTCGATTCAATTCAATAGCTCCAATGTGAGAAGTATAGGTAGCTTAATGTCCAACAAGGAAATCAACGAGCCAGAAACAGAGGCAACAACAAGTACAAATACTATTAATACCAACAACACGGTTGAAGACGCTGTTGTTGAGAATTCTGGTTCAAATATAAAGGAAAATACACCACAACCTACATCTGGGAAGAAAAATAAGGGAAAAAAGAAGGGTAATAATAAGAAGCGTTAATTTTGTATTTGAAATAGATAGATAGATTAATGAACTGAATATTTTTTTCTCAAATTTTTTGACTTAATAAACAGGGCTTTTCCTCAATGGTATACCAAATTTCTGTGCATTTTCTCTGAGGATGTTGATAGTATGATGACAGTTATCACTCTCCTGTGGTTGTTCTCCAGAGGATTCATCAAGATCGTTATTATTGTTATTATTATTATTATTATTATGATTGTGCAACTCCTCCAGCACAAAATGATCCAATTGATGTTTTTTACCCTTCAATTCTTGCCGTATAGAATGCCTTTCTGTCATCAACCTCATCAACTCGGTCTCATCTAACTCTTCGTTATTCTCCAATCTTGATATTTCATTGGCGATCAATCTCAACCGTTCATTCATTTCTTCAACTTCGTTTTGCAATGATTCCTTATGAGACCTTGTACCATTCCTAACACAAAATTTACAATCATCGGAGAATTTGGCTGATGAATCAAATATCGGCATTGATTTTTTGCTATGATCTTTTCTTGGCAATTGTGATCTGAATAATAAAGATTCCAATTCATCTCTGCTCACTTTGTTTTGCAAAAGCTCCTCGAATTTCTCTTGTAATTCCTGATTGTTGAGTTTCAATTCATGTTGCATCAATTCTTGAAACCTCAGAAATAACTCCTCATCGTTATGCTGAGGTGACTGTTTTGTTCGTTGTTCCAGTGAAATTTTAGTCAGCTTGGAAGGTGGAGTCACTGGTGCACGTTCTGCGTCATTGACATCCATATTGTGTGAGTCTTTGAGAATTGCACCAAGTTCGGCTTTCAATTCTTCTTTGAATTTATCCAAATCCCTATTTAACACTTGTTTATTTTTCCTGCCTCTTTCCTCTTGAAGATCCTCAAGTTGTTGCTTCAATAATTTATATTCTTTGTGTTGTAACTCTCTTTTGATTCTCAACTCTTCTTCAAGTTCAATCTTTGACATTCCAGTCTTCAATTCTTCTATCAATACGCTATAACTTTCGTCATTGTCATTTGACTCTTTAAATTCTGGTTCTGGTTTGGAATCAATCTCGACTTCAGAGCCCTTTTTGTTCAGCGCCGCTATTTTCAACGAACGAATTTCCTCTTCAAGATCATCAATCAATGCATCTTTGCGGACAACCTCTCTATCAAATTGATTACATCTTGTCTTATACCCTTGTAATTTCTCTGTAAGCTTTGATATGAGAAGTTGTTGTTCATCTTCTCTCTTCTTGGAAGCAGAATTATCTTTGGTCTTCAACAACTGATTGTATGCCGTCTTTAATCTCAAATGTTCTTGAACAAATTTGTTTATCAGATCCGTCAACACATCACCATACTTTGATGCAACCTCAGCTGGTAAGTCATCAATAACTTTGAAGGTATTTTCACGAAACTTTTGAGTCGCATCATCTTCAAGTTCGTTCTTTTTGAAGAAATTGTCCCTATCTCTTTTGAAAAGATCATGGACCACGAAGTAATCTCGATCAGACAAGTTCTCTGTCTCTTTAATATTCTTGCTCGTCGTCTCCAGTTGAGGAACAGTTCTGGCTATATCAATAGAAATGCTGTCGTCGTCGTATGTGGAATTGTACCTGTTACTTCTTGGTGGTTCATCTGTGTAGCGCATTGGATATCGTCTTGACATCTCGTGATTTGTAGCAAGAATAACTTCTGATGACTTTTAATGATATGGAAGGGTTCTATTGATGCTTACAGTGATGGCAGCGATTAAACAAAAATTGTCGATGTCCAATGATTTCTCTAACTCTTCCTCTTCTTGTGTATTTGTGGTCGATGTCTGTGTTTACTTCTTTTGTTTACATATTTTCGCGCTCTGTGGATTTTTTTTTTTTTGACGCTGCCTCAAAATTAAAGTCAGCCTCAGACAAAATATAGCAAAAGATTGTATTATTGATTGAGTTTAAACATTTTTTATGCATTATTTTATTAGCTAGTAGTTGAACTTTACTAGGACCTATTTATCTATAATTTTTTCTAACGGATTATTGCTGAGTATGTTTAAATAAGAGATATTCACGGTAATATTTCAACTTTTCATCACACTTTCATTCCCCTACTAACCCACATTTTCTTTTAAAATAGTAAAATTCAGTGCAGATCAACAACACTGGTAACCATAGACCAATTCCTATGTCTTCTTTTACAAGCCAAAAAAATTGGTATTGTTGCCATGTTAATATAAGCCCTCTATCTTACAAATGTGTAATGTATTAGATCATCTGAATTAAACTACCAAACCGTAAAGTACATACGAAAGAAATGAAAGTAAAAGAAAAACCAATTAACATTAGAAACAAATGCTTAATCCGAAACAATATCATTATCATTAAAATCAGGATGATCAACAAAGTTTAATGAAAACTTTCCTGCTGATAAACCCAAGTCCTCATCCTCGAACCCATCTAACCAATCACATCTCATGTTAAGCTTCTGCTTAACAGAGCTTTTCTCTACATCTAAGATATCCGTGATATTCGATTTGCAATCCGCATACCGTAACCCTAATAATTTGTACCACATCTCTTGAAAGTAAAAGCTCAATGAACTCAACCCACGTAAATAACCTCCATCTGGTTGATCTGGATAATGGGGAGGGAAAGTCATTGATTTCTGATACTCATAACCAGGAACAACACATTGAGCAAAATCAATAATCTTGATCAACAATTCTCCCTTTACCTCCCCCGCATGATTTGTACCAGTCTCCTTTGAAGGAGCTCCATCATACATCAACAAAAGTGAAGAACCATACATCCTGTATCCCCTTAATTCCTTGAACATTTTTTGCAATTCTTCCAATGAATCAATCAATTTAGGTAAATGGCGAACAATGCTATAAATTTTCAACCCATCATACAAAAATCTTAATAAACACAATGCAAATTCATTTCCTGCCCTTAATCTCCTACCAAAATATTTGTCACGGCATATGAATTTATTTTGAGACACGTCAAAAACTTGCATGCCACAAACTCTGACTCCTAATTGCCTACTTGTTGTCAAAGCACATTTTCTGCGCTGAGAGATCTTTTTAGTTGACTTGGCTTCGATCCCGTATTGTCTAGTTCCCATTTTCAAATCCAAAACACAAGGCTTGTTCATTCCATTAGTTAAATCTTCCAAAAGAATGAAACGTTCGAATCGAGTCTTCTTTACAAGGTGTTTCGACCTAGGAGGTGATTCACTAATAATAGAAGGTTCGTCGTCATCAACTACTGCACTTTCATTCTCTTCCGGTGTTGGATGATCATTTTTAAAATTTTTCCTGTCCTCATCATCCATTCGAAAAATGGAATCACTATCAGAACGCAGATTGCCATTTGTTACAGATTTCACAGAAGAAATAAAGTTTTCTCTTGTTGGATATCTGCGAGATTGTACTTCGTTCAGGCTGGCCAAATCTAATAGTGAGTTATGCTTCTGTAGAACTTCTTCTTCACCTGTAAGAAAAGAGTTTGATCCCAGTGAGCCTGTAGATCTCATTCCATTGCTGAAAATATTTCTTTCCACATCTGAAGACATGCTAAATCTATGAGGCTTCCCTCTCTTGAGAGCATTGAGGGACAGTCCATCTTCTGTTATTGAAGAAGTCCTTCTCATACCTCTACTGCTAGTTCTACCATGGTGAGCACGAGAATGTGCGTGTCTTATACTATTAGCGTGGTCCTTGATTGGCTGAAAGACTTCGGTCAAAACCAGTTCTTGTAACTTCGTATTTACTCTGGTGAAACCCAATGATGGATGAAAAGTTGGGGTATTGACGTGAGCAGGTACTGGAGAATTTTCCAAACTTCTCTGCTCCGGTGTCAGAATTAAAAAATCATGTGGAAGTTTATCAGGGACGGAGTTTCGTGGAGATGGGGCAGAAGAAGAATACTTACTCCAAAGCGAATCTGGAATAATATGTCTATTATCGTCAAGGAGAACTTCCGGTGGTAATTCAATGTCCTTTATCTCGTCGCCTTTCAAAGAAGATGACACTGGTGCAGAAACTGTAGATTTATGTTCCATACTCATGTTACCCATCATTTCATCCAAATCTTCATTCTCATCTACTAATGAGCTATACCGTACATTCAACACTCCAAGGTATTTTGGCATGTACTTTGTCAATTCAGTATGGTCCTTCTCCATTACTTCATACCATTGATGCTCTCTAATATCAGAGGCTTTACAAATGGCTTTTTGTGAAAATCTAAAAATGGCAGTATGTCCACCAACTTTGTTCTTGAAAGGTTTTAGCTCTACAGCCAATGGATATTCTTCCTCTTTGACTTCAGAGGAATGTTGAGAATTAGCTAAGGCTTTTGAACCATTATCAGAAGCTGATATTGGCTCTTTACTTTCTTCTATAACAGTATTAGCCTCGTCCTCCGAGTGATCAAACTCTTTCTCAGCTGTCATATGTTTAGCATCATTCAAAATTGAGTCCCCCACAGTGTGAGGAAAGTATGTTGCAGAAGATACTGGCTCTAGCTCAGGCAAAGATTTTGACATAGATACATCCAGATCATCAACAGAATTGATGGGTAAAGTTGAGTCTAGCATCGCCGAAGGTGTTGTTAAAGTTGTAGTACCTGTGGATGCTGCTATAGAAGTATGATTTTTTTTGCTGTCCTTCCCATTGTTATCATCAATATGCAATTTCAAAGTGGAACCTCTCAGAGGGTAATTATTGTTGTCTTTTTTTGGAGGTATAAATGAGTAAGATCGAGTTGCTTCAGAAGATATAGGGTCTTTGCTCTGAGTTTCTCTTATTGCACCCAGATCTTTCAGTTGCAGATACTCCAGACCTGGATCACCTGAAAACAACTTGAATGATTTTGCAGCTTTCCTTCCAGCTATATGATGATGATGACTTGCCGTATCATTATTTGTAGAGGTTGACTTGTGTTTATGCTGATTAGTATTCTCTTCATTTTCATATTGTTGTTGTGTTTCAATCTGCTGTGCATGTGACGGTCCGGACATCTTTATCTGAATGTAGAGTATGTCCAGGTACTGAATACTATCATGTTATTCCTTGCTATTGGTAGGCAAGGGATCTTTAAAACAATAGTTGAACGATGGTTTGTGAATGAAGTAGTTCTATGTATGTATCACTTTGTGAATTTCAAAAACAAAACTAAGCAGAATTCCAAAATCTATATGACAATTCTTCTCCTGGGTCTTGTAAAAAAGAATAGGTAATGAGTTATTTTCAAGTCTAAATGGAATCCGTATTTATCTAACGATTTGCTTTCAGCGTCTACACATGTAAAAAAACTTAATGTTGTAAAAATTTTGTTTATTTTTTTTTATAACTTTTTTTTTTTATTTTTTTTTTTGAAGGAAACAAAATTTTTTAGGTTCGTATTGTAATGAATGTCTAACTGTACAGAATCAATTACATCATGGCCATATCTGCTACGATTTCATATATAATCACACTGTAGCAAATAATTAATGATTTTTACAAATACAAGTTTCTTGTCTTTAATCTTAGAAAAAATAATTATTCAAAAATACATAATGAAATAATTAGAGTTGGTTATTCATGCACCGGTGAGTTTTTAACATTAGCGTTTAAACGGTTTCGTTGTCCGAGCTTCCAGTCTCTGAAATATGTTTCTCGGCCACTGGCAACGAGTTTATAGTTTTGCTTTTTGAACTCCAACTTTTTCTGAACAAATACAGTAAGGCACCCAAGATCAAGAAGACACCAATGGTGACACCAGCACCAATACCTCCGGCATCAGCAAGAGACAAATTTCTGTGGATATTCAACGAAGAATAATCACCTTCCGCAACTGCATCTAAATCAGCACCCTTTGATTCCAAAGTCTTGGCATCTTCATAAAGATCACTGTAAACGGTACACATATCAATGGTTGATGAACATAATTCACACCAATCGTCCTGATTGGTGATAGAGATATTCTTCATATTGGAGACAAAATCGTCCCATGGTAACATAGTTTCTTCACTACCGAATAATGGGAAAGTTGTCAACTCAATTGGACTAGTACTTCCATTTTTGAACGAGAATTGGACAAAGTAATCGTTGTTTTTCTTCATCAATTCAAAAACCATTGTTGAACCATAGTCTGGCATACCAGTGAAGTCATCGGTTAACTTGTACAATTCACTGATACCAAAGAATTGATAGAAAGTATTGAAGGAACCCGTAAAGTAATTAACCATTGGTGAACCTTCTGTCTTGGTTGTATTCAATTTATCAAGAATAGCTCCTGATAAAGTTTTAGCACCAATGGTCATGTTACCCAATGGATCCTCTCTGTCAAAACAAGTTTTGAAATTGTACTGATCAGCTAATAATCTAACTTGAGACAAAACTGTTTCATTCCATTTACCAGCCAAGGTTTCGTTGTGGATGTAATTGACGTTCATGTAATCAAAAATGTCCATAGCGTTGTAAAAATTCAACTCACTATCAGGCCAATCTGCTGCTGGTAAAATGTCTCTCAAGCTTTGGAAGAATGCTAATGTGGAAGCATTCTGTTGTTTGAAGTCAGTTGAGTTGAAATAAACTTCCATAGCCTGATCATAAGCTGGGCAGTCGACATCACCTTTGATCCAAATGTAGTCTTCAGTTCTAGGTTCTTGGATGTAACTGTGAACATATTGGTATCCTCCTAATGGACCCAAGACCTCTGTACCGTTGGATAACTCAGCAAAGACAGCATCGGCCAGTTTCTCGTTGGTAGTGGTGATGGTTGTTGGTGGGTATAAACCTTGCAAGAAGGAAAAATGGGAGTAAAAGATAACGTTGGAAGAAACAGCTTGGCCATAGAATTCTTTGTTTTTGAACAAGCCGTATTGGTTTAAACCATCAATCTTGTAATCAGATTCGATAGAGCTACCGTTATTTCTTAATCCGTAGTATCTTTCTCTGAAGAAAGAACCCATGTCATATTGATGTTGAGCTCCAATTGGTGACAAGAGATTGGCAGGTTTGACGTTTCTATCGTTATGTCTTCCAAAGATAAAAGTACCGACACATTCGTAGTCATCAGCAGCGATGGCAGTGGCTGCCACGGTTGCAACTAACAAGGTGGATGACAACTTCATGTTATATTAGATATGTCAATTGCGATTAGGATGGCATTGTTATTCTGCTGATATGTTCAAGTATTTATATATGTTATCCCTTCTTCAGTCTCACCACATTCCTATAGTACCGGTAATCCTGCTGCACACCCGAAATTTTTCACATTTTTTTTTTTTGCACATCTCCGCTCGCACTATAAGCTTATTTCCCTTTTTGGTCCCAAAATAGGGTAACTAATGTAATCTGCACACAAAGAAGGCCAATAGTTTTGTCTTTATGCGCACTTTATATCAAAGCAGCGCAACAGCCGCGGAATCGATATGCAATCTATTATTTATCTACTTAGGTCAATTTGGTTAGAATGTGCGCGAAAATCTGACTAGTCTGCACAGACGTAGCATTTTACGAGGAGTGGTGGTTATGTATCACTCTTCACACATCGTAATATGATAAGACTCGGTTCTTCTCCACGCTAATCCGTTATCAGTTGTTAAAGATTACTCTCATGATAACAGTTTAACCCCTTCCCCCCTCCTGCCCCTCTTCACTCCTTGAAAATGTTTGTTCGTGTAAAAGTTCGTTTTTCTTTGGTAGAGAATGATCTAGAATATTTCGGAGGGGATACCAAGATTGAAAATTGAGACCTTATTGTGTATTATCAAACACATAGTCTCTGTTTGGATATGTATCTGTTATAACCAGTAAAAGCTATTGCCCTGTAATAATGATTTTAATTTTTAATAAGTAATTTTTAGCTTGTCATGTGACTGGCCACAAAAACGAAAAATGTGATATATATATAAAACTTGTTAAATACTCATATAAATATTTTAATTCATGGTAATCCATGGAAGTAATAATTGATTGAATTTGCTATATTGAATTCATCAGATATAATGTTTTTCGATTCTACAGGTTATAAGCTATATAATCAATGGTCTGAAATTTTTTTAACCCATTACAAGATGCCTTCTTTGTTCACCATAATGCATTATCTATGGTTTTTGACTCACGCTGTAACATTTATTACAACTGTTCTATACTGTGGTATGATTTTCGGGATTGGTCCTCCTATGAGAATTACCACAAAATTGTTTTTATATGATATAATTGGGTATTCAACTGTCCTGACGTATATGATAGTTCTTTGTCGGCGGTATTTTACCATTATTAACACACCAAAAGATAAATATCCCCCCGCTGATTGTTCTGTCACTTTATCTGGGGTCTTGAAGACTGAAAATGCTCAACTATTGCTGTTTTCTCTATTGTGGTTAGTGACAGTAGCAAATATAACAAAGATGTTACCATTTGCTATCTACTCATTTTTGAATTTGGGGTTTTATCTTTTGAATGAGATTTTTCCGAATTTTCAATTTACAACTGCAATAAGGCCTTTGATGGAATACCTAGAGAACCCTTTACTCATTGCAGCAGCCCATTTGGATGCTTTTATCTTTTTAATATTGGCCAAAGAATGTTATCAGACTCAAAACGCTTACGCAATGCTGATATATTTAGTCGTTTGGGGATTGAGGGTTGAATCTTCAGAAGCCAGCCGTTGCTCCTTATATACTATGTTAACAATCATTGACTATTTGGTCTTTCAAGAATATAATCCTATTTTGATCAAAACCTTCTGGCGGAATACCAGAGAAACAGTCACAATGTTGGTTCCATTAACTGCTTCTGATAAGGAAGAGGTTACTTCAATTAACAACTTCTTAGACCAGTTTCTTCCCTCATCAAATATCGAGTTCTACAATAAATCGGCCCAGAACAATCAAGTTGGAATTGAAAAATAATTTTATCTATCAGAGAAGCATCTTCTTCATTCACTCGCTAGTTACATTGAATTTCATTATGTAAATCGCATTAATTCATCAATTCTTCTTTCATCTCCTGCAATTTTGCATAACCTTCAGTATCTTCCCAAGAGTTTCTACCTTTTGACATCATAGACCTCACACTACTTTTAGCTTTATATTTCCAATCTTTACAAACAACGTCACCGGCACCATGTTTACCAGGTAATTCACCAAATGATTCATAGGCAGCAACTAAATCACTACAAATATCGACAGCTTCATCCCACACAGCCTTGTCAACATCCAACTCGGGATTATTCAATAGAGCCCTGTACAGTTTCTCGAGACAATCCAAAGCTGCCCATGGTCTCTTTCTCCATTGCTCAACTTTGGCTATGATTCTCCAGGTTCTAGCTGATGAATTAATGACCCGAGGTATCGAAACACAGACATACTCGATGCATGATTTTTGAAAATGGGTTAGAAAACTTTCATTGTATTCTGTGCTCAACAAAATATCAACTAATCTTTCAACAATAGGAATATCAATGGCATTTTGTCCATTTGATTCCTTTGTGATATTTAACAACTGTCTGGAGGCGGCCAATACATCATCCCATTGTTTTAACTTTGCAGCAACAATGAGATAATTCTCCCAAATTCTCCAAGAATTTAAATCTTGACCCACTCTAACAGCTCTTTGCAAAGCACTGAAGGCTGGTTTCAATTTATCCAAAGACACCAAAGCTGATGATAAGTTAGACCAGGCATGTGCGTTCTCATCGTCAATCGATACACATCTGGTGAATGCCTCAGCTGCCAATTCATAATTTCCAGCTTCTAACCCAAGACAACCATAGAAGTACCAACTATCATACGAAAGAGGGTTCACCTTCAATGAATCATATTGATTTTCAATCGCTTTTTCAAGATCCTTTGTTAAACCACTAGACTTTGGCGGACTATAATAATACCTGGCCAAAGCATTTTTCGCCTTTGGATATCTTGAAACCTCCCAACTCTTGTTCCAATAAACAGGGTCTTGTTTAATATCTCCCATGATACTAAGAGCTCTACCATCGTTTGGATTCTCATTCAATCTTCTTTCCAAAAACTCCAATGCCTCTTTCTCGTTGCCAACAGCACCATTACAAATGGCAGCTTCATTCCACATGTGTAAACGTTCGTAGATTTCAATGGCAGATTTAAGAGCTCCTAATGACATGTACTTCTCCGCTAAATTGGCATCCATAGCCCATCTAGGCATTAAGGGTAACTGGTGAATTAACTTGAGTCTCTTAGCACTTGGTAATGGACCATCCTCAGTTTGGTCCAGCGGTGTCTCATCATTAGTAGTCCTAGAAAAAAGTTTACTTTTCACAGATGACATACCTAATTCTTCCACTAATGATTGCATTTGCAAAACTCCTCTTTCAACGGTTTTAGCTTTATTGCTCTCTAATAGTGACCTCTCCCACAAACTTCTGGAATATATAGACCAGTTAACTGATCCCTCCGGACTGTACAAAATTCTCTGGATCAATGCCATGAGCTCTTCATCTACCATAGCTGAATTAGATGGTGATGTCTGTTTAATGCAAACAAATCGAAGTAACAATTGAACCATATCAAAGTTTCCTAATTTCGGTTGATTATTAGGATCTAATTTCTGAAGTTCTTCTGGAATTGCCAGTTCACTAAAAGCAATAGGTAAAAGCTTTTCATCTTGATCCTCATTTTCTCCAATAGTTGAATTTGAGTAGTCTAGTTTGATTCTTTTTGAATCACTTTCGTTTAAGAGCTCATTCATTTCGACTCCAACTGAGTCATATTGAGGTTTTTCAAGAAGAGTATCATCATTCAATTGAAAGCTTGCAGGACCATCCTTAACAGTATTTTCATCTTCATCATCTGGTAAAATGGTTTCATTGTTTGCTAATATCACCAAACCGGAGTGTGCTGTTTCTTGAAACCTCGTTCTTTTTGCCTTACAACCTGTTAAAATTAAACTTAGACCTGAGATCTTTTTGGCTTTTGCTAAAGCCACCACTGACAAATGTTCCGTGTTTGTATTGATCCCGTTTCTTGCTATTTCCAACTGGAATACTAAGCAAAGCTGTTTGGTAAGAATATCAGAAAGATCTTTAGCTAATACTTCCAAGACAGAAGTATTCAACAAGAGAGCAGACACGGAAGTTAACACTGATGAAGGCTCAGGTAATAGTGATGTTTGTATTTGATACGCTCTTGATCTCCACCATTGAACTGCTGCTAAAAATATATCATTCTCTTTGTCAAAAGTTGAATTTATATTCGAGTTATTGATGAGTTCTTCTGTGTTATCCAATTGTGCAGTCAAATTCAAAAACGATACAGGGGAATCATTCAAAATTTCGAGAATTCGAATGGAAAAAGCTAATAAGTAAGGAGATTCTGCCAAGTCATATGCTGTTTGACCCATAGATGATAATGAGGCCAAAATCTTCTTGTTGAATTTCTCCAACGATGTCATCGACCCTATATTTAAGTCAATTGATGGACCTGTATAATTTAATTGAACAAAACATTGCAATAAAGTTATTGCAAACAAAAACATATGATTAGAAACGGCATTTTGATTTCCTTCTAGTTGAAGTGTTAATTCTCGCTCGATAGTCTTGATAATAACATCTAGAGACAGGTTGACGTCTTCGAAGTTTGATGATTGTATCACATCCACAAACTTCGTATTCTGAAAAATAGTCCTCTGGAAAATCGAAGAGCCAAAAATCTTGTTGAAATGCCCCGTTGTAACATAGTTCAGAAGTACACTAAAGCCTTCAGCAGCATTTTTGTCCTCTTTGTTCAAGAGTAGGTGAACATGGGTAGATCGTAAACTGTTCATGCTGATTAATGTGATATTTTGATTAGAGATGAGAGCTCGTCAAGCTATTATTATTATTTTTCAGAGAGATATGAAAAAAAAAAAATTTTATTTCTCTATTTTTCTAAATTTTTTCTTAGAGACTAAGAGAACTTATCAGACAATTGAATAACTGAAATATAAATAAAATGGCTAGAAAGAAGTCAGCAGCAAAGAAAGCGAGAGAAGCTGAAGAGAAAGTTTCAAATGTGTCTCCAGAGATCGTGGAGAAGAAAGTGCAAATTTCAGACGAGCCTAAAGAACAATCATCCGATGAGATAAGTGATGAAGAATCTTCTGACTCCGAGGAGGAAGATGAATATGGTGAGTTGGTAACTGAAGACGTTGATCAAGCAATTAACAATGTCCTTTCTGCAATCAAAACTGGTGATAAGCTGTTATTTGATCCTTCTGTTAAATTTTTTGAAGAACCTACCAAAGATTCCCAGAAAACAGAAGTTAAGGATAATCACAAACCGATATATTTAAAGGATTACCATAGAATGAATTTGTTATCAGGGGATGCTTTGAAAGATGATGAGGAAGTGAATGATGAAGAATGGCTGGAAGGCGAAAAACCATTTGCTATCCAACAGAGAGAAGAGAAATCTCAAATATTATCAGAGATCAAAGACGCTTTCAAAGATGATGAAAGTGATGAACTGGATGAAGATGATGGTTTTTTGAAAAGAAAAGAAGATCAAAGGAGAATTGAGCCGATGAAAAGATTACCTGATCCTGCTAAGAATGAAGAGGCGTTTTTAGAAGCCTATATGGGTGCTCATGCTTGGATTCCTACTAAGGATGATAAAGAAATTGATTTGGATGCCAGAGATGACAATGAATTTGATGATGCCGTTGAAGAATTCGAACATGCATATAACTTCAGATACGAAGATCCAAAATCTGCCGAGATTGTTTCATATGCGAGAAATCAAGCCACTCTTAGACGTTCAAAGACCAATCCACGTAAAATGCTGAGAGAAAAGGAACAAGAGGAGAAGAGAAAGGAGAAAGAAAAGAAAGAGGCCGAGCTCAATAAGAAGAAGGTGAAAAAGATAAACATGGTTGCAGATAGGTTGCAACAAATTAAGCAGGCAGTTGGTGATGAAGTTAGTGATGAATTGATTACCAAGGTATTTGGTGACAGTTTATTGAAAGATGATTTCGATGACGCCGATTGGGATAATAAGATGGCTCAAATTTTTGATGAGGCATATTATGAGGCTGAACCTACCAAACCTGATTTTGGTGATGATGATGAGCTCATGAAGGAGTTCCAAGCAGAGCAACTGGGAGAAGAAGATGATGATGAAGTGGAAGAGGAAGAGGAAGAGGAGGTGGTGGATAATGATAGCAAAGAAGACATAGCGATGGTGGATCTGGAGGAACAGAAGGTTTCCAAAAAGGATAAATTGAAAGACAAAAAATCAAAGAAGAAGGAAAAAGAGGCAGTTAAGAAAGTTGCTGAAAAAATTGTCATAAGTAACACTGCCGCCATAGTTGATGAACTTGAAGAAGAGACCGAGTCAAGAGGTCGTTCCAAGGGTAAAGACGATGTCAAATTTAAATACAGAGAAGTTTCACCCGAGGCATTTGGATTATCTGCAAGAGAGATCTTGACTGCACAGGACAAAGATTTGAATGAGTTGATAGGGATAAAGAAATTTGCTCCATATAGGCCTAGAGAGTTAAGGATGAAGGATAAGAGAAAATTGACCAAGAGTTATAAAGTGAAGGAATGGAAGAAGAAGGTGTTTAGAAATGCTAACGGATTGGATATTGGTGATGATGAAGAACTTGGTTTTAGAAAGGATAAGAAGAGAAAGCATAGTGGGAAGGAAGATCATTCAAAAGGTGATAAGAAGAAGAAGAAACACAAGAAGGATAAAAAATCGGATAAGCAATCTACAGAGGAGGAAGCTAATGAATGATCTTGTAATAAAATTGTTGTATAAAAAAAACAGATAGTTTTATTTAAACTGAAAATTATAAAGAACGTGATTGGCATTAATTATTATGATGAAAACATTTTATACAATAAATAAATGGTAATAATACAGTTTTATATCAAAACCAAATCAAAAGATAGGTAGATGAGTAGATAGATGAAAAAGTGAAAAAGATAAAAACCAAACTCTATAAAGACAGCAAAATTATTCAAATAAAAATAGTATCTTTATATGAGAAACTCCCCAAAGCAAACAAATTAACTAATTATCAAGAAACAAAAATAAAACATAAGAATAAGTCCCAGATAATAAAACCTCCAGACGAGAAACAAACGATACAACAGATGGTTGCAAGAACAAAAAATATGGATAGATAAATGGTTTATAGAGAATAAACGTTCATTGATCATAACCGACAAATTTACTTGTAAAACTTTTCAAAGATCTAGCTCTACCAGTTGGAGGAGGTTGTCTTTTCCTTCTAAAGCCAAAAGTTCTAACCGATTTGTGTTCTTCATTATTTCTATCACCCATTCTTTGTACAGTTTTCAAATAAAATCTTGCCCCGGTTAAGAGAACAACGATACAAAGTATCAAAAATCCCACAATTCCGAAAAACCATGCAACATTTGAACCATCCTGTCCTGGTACCCTGACATTCATACCGAATAACCCAGTGACCAAATTCAATGGCACCAAGATAGTACCCAAGATGGTAACTTTGGATAACATTTCAGTGACCTTGTTATTGGCATTGAAGGATTCCACTTGTAATTGTGCCAAATAATTGGCATGAGATCTAGAGAAAATCTTTTCATAAGCGGCCAAGTTTTGAAACATAGTCAAGATATGATCTTGGATATCACCGAGGTAGAGGGCAATATCACCTCTTGGTTGTGCCTGTTGAAGTCCACTTGATGTGGTATGATGATGCAGCAGCAGCAGCATGTTCAGCAGATGTTCAGCAGCGTATTGCATTCCTGCCAAGTTGGTGTTGGAATATTGACTCTTTGAAGTCCAATTGGCTTCATCTTGACATCTTTTGGCAAACATCTTGATGACATCAGCCTTTCCCGATAATAATCTCATCAATGTCATAACTTTTCTCCTCGATTCACCAATTCTTTGTAACATTCCACCAAAATCCAATTCACGGGCAACGAATACAGAATCTTCTATAGCATCAGCTTCATATTCAATGGCTTGAATCACCGGGGCGAATCCGTCAGTGATGTCATCGATAAGAGCATAACATAACCAATCAGCAGATACATCGACATAATCTCTTAATTGACGAACACGTCTTCTTACATTGGCAGGATGCAGAATTGGAGAGAAATGAAATGTGAGTACACCATCTCTAAAGACAACCATATAGACATTTATAGGTTCCAAGAAATCTTCACTTTCATTATCGGTTTCAAAAGTATGGAAACAGACAAAATAATAACTTTTGAACAATTCAACTTTTTCTCTAGCTTCTTGCATTCTAATATCTTCTGCAGTCAAAGGATGAATTCCAAATGCCTTTGCCAAAGTTCTCATTTCTTCATCTGTGGGACAAACACAATCCAACCACCATGTTCCATCTGTTTCCTTCAAGAAACAATCCTTGACAGATTTTCCACCTTCTGGAAACAATGATGATAAATCAGGAGCATGAATAGTTTCATCTTCTTCAGAATGGAAAAAGCTAAACCGGTCTGGAGGAAGGAATTGATTTTGTGCTCCACCAAATGTAACACCTTCTTCAGAAGAAGAACTTGTTTCATTGATATGATTTGTAGACTCATCTGGCATGGTTTCGAATTTCTCCTCTGAATGATTGGAAAAACATGAATTTTCTGATTGTGATTTGATACTAGGTTCATGATTTTTAACCCTTGGAGTATATCTTAATGCTGCAGAACTAAATTTTTTCGATGAAGATGTTGTGTTATCGAATTTTGAAATCAGTAATTCATGTTCTCTTTGTTGAATCATTCGAGTTTCTTCACGTTCTTCATGGATAAATTCTTCAATTTCTCCAAAATCAATACCATTTATTCTGGTATGTTCAGGTAACATGGGAAAACAAACATCCTCTTCAGTCTCTTGTGATTCTCGAGATGCATGAGAATCAGCATCACTTTCAACAACATCAATTGCAGTGTTATTTCTCTTATTATTGGCATCTGTTATAGAATTATTTCTATTGATAAATCTTCTTCTATTGTTTTTATTTTCACCTTCACTATTGGATGAATATGTTGAATTTCTTGACATTTGTTTAGATAATTTCAGTGAATTCGAATTTCTTCTAGTTCTTTCATTATTTAACAAGATACCACCACCACCATTATTATTATTATTATTAGTTGTGGTAGTAGTATTAGGTGATATAGTTCTTGGTTTGATAATAGACTTAACCTGATCACTAACTGATCTTGATCTTGATCTATGAATTTTCTCCTTCCAATCGAAAACAACATCATCATCATCTTCTTCTTTTTCTTCATAAGCAAGAGCAAATTCATCTCCTCCATCGTTGAATTGAATAATCTTATTTCTCAAATCTTTGGAATTTGTAGATTTCATCTCATGAGAATGTGGTCTATTTGAAGACGACTGTCCATTGTCTATGAGACTATCCTTCCTTATTGGAAGAGAAGTATGATTTCTATGATCGTTCAAACGTTCATCTTCGGTAATATCAGAATGAGAAGAAGTTGAAGATTCATTAGTCGAGGCAATCGACAAATTTGAATCTGTACGTTCAATATCGGACATTATGAGGAAATTTTGTGGATCTTTTGCGATGCGTTTGATTTATAATTTAAATGCTTTATAAATAATGGGATAACCTCCTCCTTTATTCTTTTGATATTCTTAAGTCTTCTTCTTGTTTGCTGCAAGGGTACATACAAGTTATGCTCTGAGTCTGATTGTGCGAGCAGTGACTATGAGTAGTTTTGACATCTATTACGAGGGATATGTTGATGATGGCGAAGGTATGGTTAAGGGTGAGTAAGTCCTTTTTATTGGGATTTTTGGTTTTGTTTTTATAAAGTAAATCCTTTTTTATAATATATATATGGGTTTTCTTTTTTAAATGAAAGCGTAAAAATTTCTTTCCTCCCTTATTTTTTCTGTATGATCAACGGCAAGAAAACTAACTGTATTACGTGTGTGTGTCGTGTATCTTGCTGCTAACAATTGAAATATCCTGCTGGTAATTAATTAATTAATTATTCAAATTTAAATAAAATTTTTTTCTTTCTGTGCCAAAAAAAGCACGTGCTGTCTGGTCTGTCAGTGCACTACTTCTCTACAAAACGGAACTTACGTTTGATAATTATATCTCCCTCTTTACTTCTAATCAACATTATTTACAAATTTACACATAAGTTTCATTGCCAACTATACAAACTATTCTCTATCTTTAGGTTAGTTATACTTTCCCTCTTTTACTAATCTAAGTATATGCCATGTAATAAATGACCTCTGTAATCATTTATCTACTCATCTATATAACATATTTAGCTCCACTTAACCATTTCTATTTTAAGAATTAATAAATAGTACAAATTAGCCATCCATTCACTGATAAATAAGAGATGAAATAATATTAATTTCATTATTTTGTATGTTCCTCACAAACCTTTTTCTTTGTTCGTAAATATTGCATGTGATAATGATCGAGACATCCACAAAGAGAGTAATACTTATGCCTCAATCACTTTATTCAGAGATTAGTCCTATTATAGTCTTGGTATCAACCGTAACACACTCTATATATATATAATTTTTCTCTTGAATAGTTTACTTACACCTGTCCGACATTTTCTCTATCTATCTAAAGATCTAAATATCTAAATATCTATCCATCTCATCTCTGTTATTACCCAAAAGAGAAGTTTAAATTTTTTTTTTTAATTTTTTTTTTTTTCTTTTGGAAAATTTTTTTATATAGAAAAGAATGCAGGAAGCAGCCTATAACAACTACATCTATCTATCTACCCTATCTATAGCTAAAACCCCCATAGTCATGTCATCAAGCGAAGGAGAAGAAGATTATGATATCGCTTCAAATATTGCCATAAACTCAAGCGACAGTGAAAGTTCCGGTTCAGACTCAGAATCCGGTGATAACATCCAGGATGAAATTTTATCAGAATCAGAATCAGAATCAGAATTGGAGAGTAAACCAAAGACAAAGAAACTGAAACCTCTGAAACAGAGTTTCCCATTGCTAGAATTACAAGATGAAGATGAGAATCTGACTCCAAATGATATGATGCAATATTTCAACAATGTCTCCACCGATGCAAAGAAGAAACTGAAAACAGGATCATTTGCATCTTTTGGTTTATCAAAGTTTTTATTATCAAATATATCTAAAAAAGGTTATAAACAACCAACTCCTATCCAGAGAAAGACAATTCCTTTGATATTGTCCAATAGAGATGTCGTTGGAATGGCAAGAACTGGTTCAGGTAAGACAGCTGCTTTTTTATTACCCTTGGTTGAAAAATTAAAGTTACATTCTGCAAGATTTGGTGTAAGATCGATTATATTATCACCATCAAGAGAATTGGCAATCCAAACTTTTAAACAGATGAAGGAATTTACAAGAGGAACCGATCTTAGATCAATATTGTTGATTGGTGGTGATTCTTTGGAAGATCAATTCAGTTCCATGATGTCAAATCCAGATATAGTTGTTGCCACACCTGGTCGTTTTTTACATTTAAAAGTTGAGATGAACTTGGATTTGAAAAATGTTGAATATATTGTATTTGATGAAGCTGATAGACTTTTCGAATTGGGTTTTGCAGAACAATTGAATGAGCTTATCGCGGCCTTACCACCTTCAAGACAAACCTTATTATTTTCTGCAACATTACCACGTTCGTTGGTTGATTTTGCTAAGGCTGGGTTGAATAATCCAGTATTGGTGAGGTTGGATGCAGAAGCAAAGATCTCAGATAATTTGGAAATGGCTTTTATATCATGTAAGAAGAATGAAAGAGAGGCAAATTTATTATATCTTATACAAGAAGCGATCAAGATTCCACTTGCCACTCCGGAGGAATTACTGAAACTTGATGAAGCCAATAATGCAACAGATTCTTCAGATGAAGATGCTGATGTGGATTTGGAAGATAAGAAGAAAAGAAAAAGAAGAGATAAGAAACATAAGAGACAGAGATTACCACCTGCAAATGAATTACCCTCACCATTCTCAACCATCGTCTTTGTTCCTACTAGACATCATGTCGAATATATAACAAGAGTTTTGAAATTGACAGGATTTGCTGTTTCATATATCTATGGTGCTTTGGATCAATATGCAAGAAAACAACAGTTGTTAAATTTCAGACAAGGTTTGACCCAACTTTTAGTTGTTACCGATGTCGCTGCAAGAGGTATAGATATCCCTGTTTTGGCCAATGTTATCAATTATTCCTTACCTGCATCTTCTAAGATCTTCATTCATAGAGTGGGAAGAACAGCAAGAGCAGGTAATAAAGGTTGGGCTTATTCAATAGTGAGTACGAATGAATTACCATATTTATTAGATTTGGAGTTGTTTTTGGGTAAGAAGATCATGTTGACATCAATGTACGAGAAAAGATGTGAATTATTGAAGGAGAAAAATGGTGGAATACCACAAGAGGTTAAAGTTTCTTATACCGATAGAATGGTTTTAGGTTCTGCTCCAAGATTAGAATTGGAAACTTTCCAAGAGATGTTTGATACCTTGATGAAAAATGATTATGAACTCAAGGTGTTACTGGGAGTTGCTACTAAAGGTGAGAAATTATACTTTAGAACTAGAACAGCAGCATCACAAGAATCTGTGAAAAGATCAAAGGAAATTATCATTTCCGGTTGGGATGAACAAAATATTTTGTTTGGTAAAAATGTCGAGCTGGAGAAGTTGGATTTTTTGGCCCAATTACAAAATAGACATCACAAGGAAACCGTATTTGAGTTGGCCAATAATGATGATGCAATGATAACATTGATGAACAAGAGGAGACGTCAATTGGCTCCTATTCAAAGAAGAGCACTGGAGAGAAGAGAATTACTTGAAAAGGAAAGAATGGCAGGTTTGACACATAGTCTCGAGGATGAGGTGTTAAAAGGAGATAATTATGAGGTTGGATATAATGCAATTGATGACAAAGAGTTAGCAGAAGCATTTGAAGATGCTGATGAAGTTTTAGCCAGAAATGAGACACTGAAAAAGACTTTGAAGAAGAAATCTTTTAAAGATCCAAATTTCTATATATCTCATTATGCACCATCTCATATGATACAGGACAAGCAATTGTCAATTGATAATGGATCATTTTTAAATGATGCATCAAATGCCACTTTTGATTTGGATAATGATGACAAGGTGAAAGTACAAAAGACCTCGGCTCAAACAATGCAA
This sequence comes from Nakazawaea wyomingensis, assembly GCA_030567715.1. Taxonomy (NCBI): domain Eukaryota; kingdom Fungi; phylum Ascomycota; class Pichiomycetes; order Alaninales; family Pachysolenaceae; genus Nakazawaea; species Nakazawaea wyomingensis. Next base: position 154,278 of record JAJLSQ010000009.1, read on the forward strand.
TGGGATAAGAAGAAGGGTAAATATGTCAATTCAAAATCCACCGATCAGAAATATATCATTGGTGAAAGTGGACAAAAACTTCCAGCCACTTATAGGTCTGGTAGATTTGATGCATGGAGAGATCTGAAGAAAGTGGGTAAGATTCGTGTTGGTGCTCCAGAGAGTTCCATTACTGGATCCATTGGTAAAGCTACACCAAGTAACTCTACAGATAGATTATCAGGTGGACGTTTCAAACATAAAGTTGTGAAGGCTCCAAAATTACCTGACAAGCATAGAGATGATTACGAGATACAGAAGAAGAAAGTTGAGAAGGCTTTGAGTAGTGGAGTAAAGGTTAAAGGTTATAATAGGGCGGGAATGAAGAATGAGTTGAGATCAACAGATGATATTAGAAAGCAGAGAGAAGTCGCTGAGAAGAAGAAGCTGAAGAATGCTAGACCTACCAAGAAGAGAAGACACTGATCGATACCGACAGTGAATTTTTATCTTTTTGTATTATCGAACATATAGGACAATCAATCAATCAACCAACATTAATCAATCTCTGGAGGATTATATATTTTGTATGCTCTGTAAACTCAAAAAGGGATTTGAAGTAGTGTTATAATTATCAAAAACAATACCCACATATAAAGTAGTGTAAATAAGATCAACAAGATTACGATGGCCTCAAAGTCAAAGTCAAAGTCAAAAAAAAATATAGAAAAAAAGCAGAGAGGAGGGTGGAACTCGGCCCCAAGAGTAAACTCAATTTACTGTGTGTTGCAAAAGTACAATTGGCTTTGAATGAAGCTCAATTGACAATCACTTTAAATGAGATCAAGGTTATTCAACAAGATACACATTCCCCATCCACATATCCACGACCAATCCGATAGTGACACTCCTTCCCATCCTGCCCTGCCGTCTTCTGCTATCAATTCCACTTCGACTTCTCAATTCCAGGAGACATCTCTGTTGTCATCAGATCAACAACAAGAAGATAAATCAAATAAGATGAACTTTCAGCAGCAAGAACAACAACAACAACAATTCCCCATGCTGGCTACTTCTGTGCTTCAACAATCCCAGATTCAGCAACAGCAGCAACCTGTCATGTTACAATCTCAACCCCAACAGGCTCAAGTCCAACAACAACAACAGCAGCAACCAAGGACTCAACCTCTGACTTCTGATATTGTAGAACAATCCCTATTACCTCAAAGGTCAACGGTGTCAAAGGGTAAATACTCTTTAAAAGACTTCCACATCATGAGAACGTTGGGAACCGGTTCATTTGGAAGAGTCCATTTGGTGAGATCTGTTCATAATAATAGATATTATGCAATTAAAGTTTTGAAAAAAGCTCAAGTTGTTAGAATGAAACAAGTGGAGCATACAAATGATGAAAGACGTATGTTGAAATTGGTTGAACATCCTTTTTTAATTAGAATGTGGGGAACTTTTCAAGATTCTAAAAACTTGTTCATGGTGATGGATTACATCGAAGGTGGTGAATTGTTTTCCTTGTTGAGAAAATCACAACGATTCCCAAATCCAGTAGCAAAGTTTTATGCTGCAGAAGTGACATTGGCTTTGGAATATTTGCATTCTCATAACATCATCTACAGAGATTTAAAACCAGAAAATATATTGTTGGATCGTAATGGTCATATCAAGATAACTGATTTTGGATTTGCCAAGGAAGTTAAAACAGTGACGTGGACGTTATGTGGTACACCTGACTACATTGCCCCAGAAGTTATAACAACAAAGCCATACAACAAATCTGTTGATTGGTGGTCGTTAGGTATCTTGATTTTTGAAATGTTGGCTGGGTATACTCCATTTTATGACCAAACACCAATGAAAACATATGAGAAAATCTTGGCAGGTAAAGTTCATTATCCATCTTATATGCACCCGGATGCAGTGGATTTATTGAGCAAATTGATCACATCTGATCTTTCTAGAAGATTAGGTAATTTACATAATGGTCCCGCTGATATAAGGAATCATCCATGGTTTAGTGAAGTTGTTTGGGAAAAATTATTGACAAAAGACATTGAGACTCCTTATGAGCCTCCTATCACTGCTGGTATCGGTGATTCATCTCTTTTCGATCATTACCCAGAGGAGAGATTAGACTATGGAATAGTCTGTGAAGATCCATATGAAAGTTATTTCGAAGACTTTTAAAAAAATCATCGGTATAAGATCCATTTTCTCTTGTTTTTTTATTTTTTATTTTTTGTGTTTTATTTTTGTTTTTTATGTATTCCTTGATTAGTTTTTATAATTAATTTCAACATTTATTCAATTGCTCCCTACAAATTCATTTCATGTTTGTTTGATATATATATATATATATATATAAATATATTATGGAGAATAATGCTCTTCTTTTCTTCGCTACCATTTTTTTTTCTCGGTTAAAAAGGCAAAAAAGAAAAACATATACGCTATTTTTTCAAGTAGTAGCGGTGCTGTGCTCTCTTATCATCGAAAGATTGCATATGAATGGTATATATGATGTGGATATAAGAACTTAAAACAAGAAATATAAGCAGCTCAGATGTCATTGGAAACTTTCCCTGATGAGGTTATCCTCATGGTGCTTCGAACTTTACTTCACAATGGCCAACCTCGAACCTTGAAGCCTAGCCCTGACACTTTTTGTTATGATTCAAATATACAATATATTTTAACATCACTGGCATATGGAGGTTTGATCAACATATCATTGACTTGTCGTAAATTGAGAGGATTAACAATATTGCTGCTCAGAGATTTCTATCAGAATTCACTACAGATTTCTTTTGCACGAAAAATCGAAGTTCCACACTTGATACAGTACAAATCATTCGAGAATAAACAGTTATCAACCATCCCATTTCAAAGTAAATGCCAATTCTTATTGTCTAAATATGTTACCAACTTGGAATTATGTTTGAGTTTTTTACGCGATAAAACTCAATGGGGCCAGATTGTTGCTACGTTTGAAAATATTGAAAGTTTAAAAATATTGGGGAATGCAGAACATTACCAGCGGATATTTGAATACAATGATTATTCAGAGCAATTTTCCAAATTGAGAAAAATGACCTTCCTGTTCCCGGGCTCATCTCTGGCGTTTGAAGGATTCGCTAAATGCATCGATTGGAAATCATTGATCCAGATGAACCTCTTTATAGATCCGTATGGGAATTTAGCGATTAATGTTATTGACGATTTGATTAACAGACTTATCTTTAAACTCAGCACCAATAAAGTACAAAAGCTATATTTGGTTGGAGGCAATAATGTCATCTATAACAATTACATCTTATTGGTGAAATTGGCACAACTTTTGGCGACCCTCGACTCATTGAAAACATTGTCGATATCTCATAATCGGATGAAGGCACCAACTTTTTCTGTATTTGTACGCTCATATGATAATCAGATTGACTATTATAGTATCTCAGACCCTTTCATCAATTTTTTTAAAACCATTGGTCAATTACAACTTTTAGAGACATTGGTGTTGGATACCGATATTTTGCGACAATTCGATAAGGAGATCATACAACTTTTCTATCAAATTAAATTTCATCAGCAACATGAATTGGAGTTGATTTTACGAGAGCCAACATTCATATACCCCATATCATCTGAGCAATTGAATCAAATCTTGAGGTTAGTTCTCGTTATCCGACCTACTTCATTGTCATTCAAACTTGGTGTTCAAATTGAACTCAATGTTGCCAATTCTATTATGTTATTGGTTCACCAATTACTATCTCAACTAACAAAAAAATTTAATTATACAAGAATTAGATATGTGGACTACGAGCTTTGCTGGTCCATCATGGAAGACTCCTACATATTAGAACATAACACAATTCATGAAGAGGACAAGATATTACGTTGGCAAAGACCACAACTCGCATCATCCGTATACAGACGAATTGAACGACAGTACGTTAGTTACTTGAACACTTATGATGAGGAAGCTGATTACGTCAAATTGATGGATTCAGATTTGATCCGATATAGCAGGTGCACGTATGAGATAAAAAATAAAGGCAACAATGAACTGAAACGGTTGAAGTTTTGGGAGCTGGCATGTCTATTGGATGATATAACCATATTCAACAATTTGGGTAGTAGAAAGGGGAGCATTTTTGATTGAAGTTATGAGATTAGCATATATCTGTGTATGAATATCTACATTTTTAATTAGCATTTATATAAACAATAAATTTTCATCTATATAATGTAAGAAAGTCGGTCATTTTTTCCCCTTTGTGTCATCCCCGTGCGGCTAGAATACAGATCGAAAAAAAATAGGAACTATATAAAAAATCATAAGGAACAAAAACAAACATCTCTTGGAACTCCAGTCAATGGATATTCTATATCCAAAATCTTCAAGATTTACTGCTAGATGATGACAACTTTACTTTCCCATTTAGTTACCGCCAATATGACGCCTTGTCTCCATTAGATCAATGGAGGGTGCTTCAACAAACTCCATTGCCTGATTTTGAAGGAGATCTCCTTTCGAAGAAACCAGCTCTGAATGATGACTCAACTTCTCTGGATATCTCTAATCAGACTTATAGAAGCAAAGACTTGACTTTCCTAGTCAAAAAGGTACACTACGCCAATTCACATCTATTCAGAATTGAAATCAGGGAATTTACTCGAACTACAACCCCCTCATTTGAAAGTAACTTTATTGAGCCATAGAAATGAGAACATATGTTGATCAAAAAACAGCAAATTTTCAAACACCAATACACTGTCGGCATGAGGTGGGATTGGAAAAGTTTATTGAACAAGTATTATACAATCCAATCAGGTAATCAATTTTGCATCATCTAGAGTTAAGAAAAGATGAAATTTTGAATGGCCTAAAATCATTCACGGAGAAGAAAGGGATGACGATCATCAACTCTTCAAATGTCTCCATTGATTTGGAACTACTACTATTCAGTGGACTATTCAGTGGACTATTCAGTGGACTATTCAGTGGACTATTCAGTGGACTATTCAGTGGACTATTCAGTGGACTATTCAGTGGAGGTGGCAGTGATTCCACCCTGTTCTTGGGGTTCGACAGTAAGTCTGACTTATTTCAGGCTACATTGCAAGTTTTAACAAGCCCATGACTGATATTGTGATTTCATTGACCGCAATCGGCGAAGTCAAATTACGATCTTTAGTGTTAGGTCAAGTGTACACACTGTGGGTGGCAAGCTATGCCATTGAGCAGGACATGAGAAATTGGTCAAAGGAGATAACAAAAATACTAGCCGAAGTTGGTGATGTAAATGGAACAAAAAGTATTATAAATACCAAAACAATCAAAATAGAAAGAGTTCTACATAAACTCGTCACCACCGGAGCAAATACTGGTGTTAATAAACTGATTATAACTTGTTCCTTCTATTGGAAATCGAACTAGCTTTCATCACAACTTCAAACACGGCTAACCCAGTCTCAACAATCAAGCTGACTCATTATATCGTTGAGAGAACTGTCCCCCTAAAGGTTGAAGATGTTGTGATTCTTGCATGTTAGAGAACAAGATGTGGACAGGTTAAAAACCTTTCAAACCAATGTTCTGGAATTTCTCCAGAAAGAGTTGAAGCAAAGATGGAACTCAAGCCCACAACAGTAGTTCGAATGGAAGTGGCTCTAAGAGAACATCACCCAGCCCCTTGACACCATGTGCTACAATTTCATCTGGACGAAACACTTCTGGATCATCAACTGCTTCTAGAAAATCTGTTTTTTCAAATATACCGTTCACAGGGAAGGAAGCTAGTTATACCAATGGTGTTCGATCATCAGTATCTTCGGAAGCCTTGTCGACAGATGACACTGATAATCAATAAATTCAAATGAGACCATATCTGAATTCTTGAAAAATAACAGTTTTCTCTCGTACTCAAGATCATGGAGAGAACCAAACAAACAATCACTACCTCGGACTACATATTTTGATGGTTATATTTTAGCACACTACAATGAGGTTGAACTCGGAAAAATGACCATTGAATTTCTTAAGTTTGGCCCAGAGTCGATATCGCAGGTATTAACAATTGATAGAGATAACTTTTATGAGCAAGTTGATTTGCAAAACTTCTTTTATATCAGCATCAAAGAAATACAACACACTTTTGTGATCAAAATATTCGACTCCTCTTGGTGGGGACCGAACGATGCCTATATGCATGATGAATCACCAACTGAACAAAGCGATTATCAGCACTTAGTAGACTGTTGCGTACACGAAATTGAGATATACATTCATCTTGAAAAATTATTCGGCGATGCCATTTCTCGTTTACATGGATACGGAACTGTTGAAGAGTCCAAATCAGTGTTGATACTTTCACGGCCCTTATATCTTGTTGGAGAATTCCAACCTATGAGAGATCCGCTGTTTAAAAGGTCAGATATGACGGTGGAGTTTGTTTGGGAGGGACAAACCTTTCATTCCTGATATGAAGAAACTCCATTCTTCGCATGTGGTGCACAATTAGATCAAGTGGAGGAACATTATCGTTACAAAGGATCAATTGGTGAAGATTATTGATCCAGGAAGTGCATATATAACCGACAATGAGAGGAATTTCGAAGAAGAAATCAAACACCTCTTTCGACTGTTTGGGTTTCCATGCAATATATGATTTGGTTTGGAGTTATCTTGACAATGAATGAATCTGCTTCCCACAACATTCATGAGATAATATTGAACATCTTCGAGGTTCTTGATTCAAGGGTATAACCGTATAGTGCTAAAAGATAAATCCAATTGCATGATTACCTGTTTCTATCAAATTTTATATTCATTAGAGTGACAAATACGTTAACTCTTATATTCTTTGATCAGGTGTTTGCATTCTAATTTGATGGTATATCTATCTATGTATAAAATTGTAAAAGCGCTTTCTCTTTCTTTGGTGGTGATCAAATGCTGTGACTGTGTATTTCCACATTTGGAAACGATGAATCCTCTTACTGACACGTACATATTATAAACCAAAGCGCATTTATAGCTGGCTGAAAATGGCAGTTTTGTGCTAATTTTTTTTTTTTTTTGCGTGGACAGTGAGAAAAAGATCCAGAGAAAGAAGGTGAGGAAACAATTAGAGTGAAGAAAGGGAAAAGAAAAAAAAGTAGAATAATTGAAACTTTTCTTACGAATCCATCAATCAACATATCAATTACAGCACACAATGGCAGGTACTTCAGTCAGGTATGTTCCTTCTCTAGTCTAATCAAGTTCATATAGTTGAAAAATGGACCAGACCTATCTATGTTTTTAGAGAATAGCCATCCGGGATGAACTCGTGGGAGAACAGTTTTAAGTCATGAAAATTTTTTGGAGAAAATACGAAAGAAGTAAAGAAGAGCAAGTGGATAAGAATCGTCCCATCGTCTGTTTTACTAATGGGAAACGATTCTCAAGTTGAAACTATTGCAGTGGTGATCAGCCATTCTTCAACTTGGAAATGAACAGTTTAGTCAACATTTGGAGTTAGTTATATGCCAGTGTAAGGCGACATAAAGATATGACGACAGCTTTTTCACGCTAATCAACATGATCATTCCAGTAACTTCCAACTTAATTAACATCATGTTTAAAAGTGTTTTTCCCAAGATTCTACAGAAATCTATTTTGAGCTTCCTTCTCCAAATTGACGACATTGAATACCGCGGTTTCAACAATATGAACTCTTTACACTGCTCGAAAGGTTTTTTGAATACTAACATAATTTTTAATTGTAGAGACGTCCCAGCTCAAGCTTTTATCGATGCTTATGCCCAATTCTTGCAAAGACAAGGTAAATTGGAAGTTCCAGGTTACGTTGATGTAGTCAAGACATCCGCTGGTAACGAATTACCACCACAAGAATCTGAAACTTGGTTCTACAAGAGAGCTGCCTCAGCTGCTAGACACATCTACTTGAGAAAGCATGTTGGTGTTGGTAAATTGAACAAATTATACGGTAATGCTGCCAACAGAGGTTTCAGACCATCAAAGCACGCTGACGCTTCAGGTTCAGTTAACAGAAAAGTTTTGCAATCATTGGAAAAAATTGGTGTTGTTGAATTGTCTCCAAAGGGAGGTAGAAGAATCTCAGAAAACGGTCAAAGAGATTTGGATCGTATTGCTGCTCAAACCTTAGAGAACGATGACGAATAGATGTACTGATTAGGATTTATTTTTGTGACAAGCATGGAGTAGTTTTTGATTCGCTATATGAGATAGAAATATGATATGAAGTTGGTTTTAACCTTTGTCTATTTAATTTTAATGTCCACTCATAATTCTACTATTCACTTTATTTAAAAGCTGCTCAATGATGTCCAAATTCTTGTCATTACAACATTTTAATCTTTTTCTATATATATTAAACAAAAAAAAATGTCTTTACTGTTACTTTCTAAAAAAATGTAGTGTGCCGAGTAGCCAAAAAAGAATCATTTTTGGGGCGGTTAGATCCCCTTATCTTCATATTTGTCTTGGTTAGCCGCTGGTGCCAAAATTCGTTATCAGTCTTTTTTTAAAGGTTTCTTGAAATAAATTCGGTGAACTAATCTTTCTGCAATGATGATAATACCAGATGGAAATATTTGGGGCCAATTGATTTTAAACAAGTTTCATACTAAAACACTATCATAGCTAAAAGAATGTTGACCGAGGAGATATTAAACGGCAATCATGATTATGATATACCACAAGAGACCTTAGATAATGAGATCAAACTTTTAGTTGCACAAATCACGAGCAAGCACACTTTTAATGCTGATTTAAAATTTGATCCCTCAGTTCATTTGATTTGTAACGATCAAACAATTGCTCATATTAAGAGGATGACCTTATCTGATCTTCAAATATCAAAAACCCATGTGACACCGTTGTCTGATTTTGCAGGTACTTTCCCCTTCCCATTATTTAGCGAAGAAGCTGTTGATATGATAAAATATGAATTGTTTCACGATCAACGGTTACTCAGAGATCATGCTAGGTTGATAAAATCAGCAAAGGACAAGACAAGACTTGATTTCCAAATGGGAGGCTACGCAGAGAAGACTAAGTTTATCTATGATGCGATGACACACCCTAAAACGATGGAGATTATGGAGAAAATTTGCCAGATGAAATTGGAAATTGGTCAAATATATAGCATTGGACACGTTAATGTTTCTTTAAGTGAAAATGGAGAGACAGATCAGGATGAAACAGAAGAATATTATAAAAATTTAAAGAAGCTTCAAGCTAAAAATTTGCAAGACATTCCCTCATCCTTAGGTTGGCATTATGATTCGGTACCATTTGTATGCGTATTGATGTTAGAGGCTCCACCAAATATGATTGGTGGTGAAACTGGGATCATGAAAGGAGATGGATCGATTTTTAGAGTTCCAGATCCTAGGATTGGCTATTGTAGCATTTTACAAGGAAGAGTCATTAAACATATTGCTACAAAACCATTGAACAAAAGCAATCGAATAAGCTTCGTGAACAGTTTTATACCACTGGATATCATTAAACCTGATACCAGTTGCATAACATCATGGAAACCCAGCGCTTTACCCAGGACGATTCACGATAAATTTTATCCAACTTGGTTAGATTACAGATTTGCCAGGATCGAGAAAATGCTACAACATAAACGGAAAGAATTAATGGCTATGCATTATGCAAATAAGAGATTTAATCAGAAGGAAAATATCGAATTTTGCCAAATGATTGAAAAATATCTCAACGATTCTTACAATGAGTTTGAATTGATTAATGATGATAGCTACCCGCCAAAATTATTTTCATTATCATATGATGACTTTTAAATACCATCCCTGCCCACTTGATAAAGAGCATAAACGTTCAACACACAGATGAATAGCCATATAACAACCAATATACTAGTTGTGAACCAATTGTTGGACATATCCTTGTAGACAATCTCTGAATCTCCTTCCTCATCGACTTCAGTAGGATTGACCGGAACTCTCATAATCTTTCTATTGCAAGTGAAATAAATCAATGGAGCAATCAAAAACGGCAACAAGATAGACAAAACAACTTGACTTCCATTCAACAGCCTACCCAAACCTTCTTTACCAATAGACAAAGATATGATTAAACATGGGACAATTGATATACCTCTGGTAAGAAGTCTTCTTTGCCATGGTTTGACTGTCCAGTTGATGTGACCTTCAGAAACGATCTGCCCAGCAATGGTACACACAATACCAGCACTTTGACCCGAACATAACAACAGAATCATGAAAATAGTTCCTACAGCAGGTGCAACAGTTGAACTAAGTAAATCATGAATGGTATACAAATCAGCATCTATAGCTTCAGCAGTTCCATACAAAGTAGAACCAGCGACAATTAAAATTGAAGAGTTCACAAACAAGGCAAATGTTAATAAGGTGATTGCTAATTCCAAGACAGAAAACCGAAGTGCATATTTGATGGCATCCAAACTTGGCTTGTAATGATAATAACTTTCTTCGTTTTCAGCTTTATCATCACTCAAAACGACATTACCCTTCTTGACATCGTAGGCCCTTAATCTAGGTTGAACTAATCCACTACCCAAGAAAAGAGAATGAGGCATAACTGTAGCACCTAAAATGGATGCAGATGTATACATACCACCGTTGTCAAACATTTGACCAGAAGGAACATAACCTCTGAAGATTTTTCCAACATTTTGGTGTGGTAAATAACCCAATTGAACACAGAAACAGATGACAACAATAAAAACCAAAGCTGCCACACAGTATTCAAAATATCTAACAAAATTCAAGGAAGATCCTGGTCTATAAGCCATCAACACGAATAACACATCAACAATTGTTAATACTACACCCGCTTGAATTGGGATTTTCAACAAAATGTTCAAGGCAATAGCAGTACCAATAACTTCAGCAATATCAGTTGCAATGATGGCACATTCAGCAAAAAACCAAACTAATAAATTTAACCATTTTGGTAAATGTTCTTTACAATTTCTTGAAAGATCAAAACCTGTGACTGAACCCAACTTGATACATATAGCTTGTAAGAACACAGCAATTAAACTGGCCAATAAGATGACAAATAACAATGAGAATTGATTAGAGGCACCACCACTGATAGAAGTAGAATAATTACCTGGATCCATATAGGCAACACTAACCATTAATCCTGGTCCAACAAATGCCATATACTTCTTCATATTTGCAAGAAATTTCTGACCTTTAGTTAGTGGAGGAGCTTCAAATGAAGCTGCTGATTCTTCTTCCTCCTTAGTAAGTGTGATTTGTCTGATAATTTCCTCTTTACTGTTTCTAACACCACCTGTCAAGGTGTGTTGTAACATATCATCTGGACTAAGTTCACTATTGCGTGAACGTCTAGGCAATCTCATTTTCATTTTCAATGTCATCTTGAAGATATTTGAAAGAACTGGTCTGTCTTATGCGTGATATCTATCAAATGGTGAAAAAAGTGGAGATATCACTGAATATTAATATGAAATTTAGCTCTGTCCTTTTTTTTTCATTTTTAAGTTTATCCTTCAATCCCAATTTACAGGGCTATGAAAGCCAAGGAAGGTCCTACGCGGTACATTATTGTTTTTTTTCTCTTTTGGCCTAAAGTGCGAAAGATCGGAGTAGATCAGATTTTTATTGATTTTATTACGTTTACTGTCAAGGTGAGGTAATACCATTAGGATAATAGACCATACTTTTACATGGCATTGATAATTTCTCAGATATTTATGTATATAACTTTGGATTTTTATTCAAAATTGAGATTGAGACCTTTTACATTGAGTCATAATCTAATGATTGTTGCAAAAGGTAATAACGTAATGACTGCTGCAGGGGTATTTAATTTTAGAATTCTTTTTTTTTTTTTCATTTAATTCAAAAGAGTCTCGACCGGAGAGAATGCAACAGCAATTTTTTTACAGATACACGAATATATATCTCGACTCGACTCCGATCGAAAATCAGAAATAGATGATTCACTTTCAGTACAAGGGGAGCGAAATTAAATTAAATTAAAACTGGCATTTAATGTGACAGTGGGCGTATATATATATATCTATATTTGAAAATTTCATGTAAATTCTTCAAATTGCTTACAGTATAAATCTTGTGTTGTGGTGAGATTTATACGGAAATGAAAACCTTTAAAGTGAAAAATATTTATCTCCAACAGCGTGAATCTAACTAAAAGAAAAAAAAAAGATCTACAAAAATACGTTGATCTAAACTGAAATATCACATCGCTTTTAATAGATTTTATCCATTTTTTTTTGATTCAACATTAACTACGATAATCTAACTATAATTAACCACGACCGTAAGGGTGATATCCACCTCTTCCCCTGTAGCCACCTCTACCTCTACCTCTACCCCTACCATTACCTCTGAATCCACCTCTTGGAGGAGGAACGCCAGCTTTGGGACCTTTTGGAACGTTTGCCGGGACATCTCTTGGGGGTAATGTCAGTTTTGGTTGTCTTGGAATGTTATCTAACTGTTGCTGTTGGATATTCACAACTTGATCCTGATCATCAAACTGTTGTTGAGAGTCATATTGATTATAATCCTGTTGTAGTTGTTGCTGTTGTTGTTGTGGCTGAGATGCAAATTGTTGCTGCTGTTGCAGATATTGATATTGTTGCATCATCGCAGGGTCCATTGTCATACCGTTAGCGGCATATTGTTGTTGCATCTGCTGGAAAAAATATTGTTGCATCTGCTGCCAATACAGCTGAGCCATATCATTATTGACACCGTACTGGTTCAGAATAGTAGAAGGATTTGACATCTGATCCAATTGACCAGATTGATACTGCTGTTGTTGAAAATATTTACTATTACTTCCACTGTTTTGTTGACCCCTTGGTTCAGCTCTTTTAATTTCCATATTACGACCTTTCAACATGACATATTTATTTTCAGTTACTTTATCCACAGCCTCTGGCGAATCGTATGTAACAAATCCAAAACCTCTTGATCTACCAGTATCCTTATCAATCATTAATTGAGCATCGATTATGCTACCAAATTGACTAAAATAGTCATTGAAATCTTGTTCATTAACTTCAGGCGCAATACCACCGACAAAGATTTTACCTGTTTTATCCTGTTCTTCTTTAGGAATGGCTCTTTTTGGATCAATCAACTTACCATCCAAAACATGAGACGTCTTAACAACTTCATCGACAGAGGAAGGGTCGGAAAAAGTCAAGAAACCAAAACCTCTGGATTTCCCTGTGTTTGAATCTTTCATAATTGTTAAATCTATGATTTGTCCAAACTTTTCGAAATACAGTCTTAAGCTATCCTCAGTAGTTTCCCAATTTAAACCACCAATAAACATCTTACCTGCATCGCGACTTAAAGTAGCTTTCTGACGTTGGACATGTTGAACTTGTTGCTGTACTTGTTGCTGCAGTTGTTGCTGTAACTGTTGAAGAAGGGAAGGATCTAACTGCACATCATTACTCAGTGGTGGTGGAAGAGGAGCCAGATACTCTGTCGATGAATGTGACTGATCATTATTTGGAATTGTGACATTATTCAATGCTTCTGTTGTGCTTGAAATATTCTCTGTAGTTGAATCTTCATCCGGCTTTTGATCATTTTTCTGTTCTGATCTATCAACGTCATCGTCACCATAGATATCGTCGAAAAGACCTTCGTCATCACTCAAATTAGACATTTTTTTTCAATATATTTCCAGTGTGCTTCTTTCAATTATATATGTATATAAATCAGTTTCTGTAATATATAGTTTACTTTCGTTGACTTGGATTTGATATTTTATGTGCGGAATATAATCTCTATTAATTGTTATACATCAAAGTACGTACAAGGACTATAAAATGGTTATGTAACTAGCCTTTCTTAATTCCTTGTCAATCACACAAATTGATTGAATATCTCTCAAGGAATGAATCTATTTTTTCAAAAGAATTCAAGATAATTGATTCGATTGAATAACTTATTATATATAATCCACAACAATATATATATATCTATATCAATTGAAGAAGTGGAAGTAAATCTGTCTGCTTTTTAAAAAAGGTAAAAATTTTTTGCCTTCCAAAAGTTTGATTTCTGGAACACGCCTTGTTTGGGCTGGAAAATTTTTTGATAAAACCAGTTATTTTTCAGATGAGATAGATATAAGATAAGACAGAGAAATGGCAAAGAAGTACCTTATATACTTGGCCCAGTCACACACCAACTTCAGGAGAGCTGAGCTCGAATCTCTAGCCGATTTGTATGATATTGTTGCAGACTTTTCAACCCACAATGAAGAAAATCCTTTTTTAGTCGTTGAATTAAAAAATGACGAGGAAGCTAGAAAATTGATCCAAAGGAGTATAGTTGCTAGAGGCATTTATGAACTATGGGGAACTGGAGAAAACTTGGAGTCACTTCATGAAGATGTCAAAAAAAATAGTGTAGCATACTGGCCGAGGTACCAAGATGACACAATCTCGTTCAAATTTGATTTCATAGGATATCATGGCAGCAGACCAACTCAAGCAGATCATGTTCAAATAATAGAGAGTTTCCAATATCTAGATTTTAAAGGTCCAATACGGTTGAAAAAACCAGATGAAGTTTTTGTATTTTTAGAAGATTATGAGGTAGTGAACGATGTTCCCTTATCTCAACCAAGAAGAATTTGGCTTGGTAGACAAGTTCAATTGGGACCAAGAATATCAGAGGGAATAGTGGATAAGTATGATTTGAGAAAGAGACCCTACATTGGAACCACTTCGTTTGATGCTGAGTTATCTCTCATATCGTGCAATATCGGTCAAGTAAACCATGGCAAAATAATGTATGATCCTTTTAATGGGACAGGGAGTTTCTTGGTCGCTGCTGCGTATTTCGGAGCACTAACCTTTGGATCTGATATAGATGTTAGAATGTTGAAAGGAAAAGGTAAAGCTACCATACCACTGAATTTTAAGAAATATGGTACTCTCAAATATTTTGGTGATTTGCTAACTATGGACTTCACTAACAATGCCTTCAGGGACGATTTTGTCGTTGATTCCATTGTGTGTGACCCACCTTATGGTGTGAGAGAAGGTTTGAAAGTTTGTGGTGCCAAAAATCCAGAGAGAAGTGAAGGAAGAGAAAACGTTGTTATCAATGGGGAAAAGGCGTTTTTAAGAAGAGATTATATTCAACCTAAGAAACCTTATGAATTAGACTCTTTGTTAGACGATTTATTGAAATTTGCTGCAGAGAGATTGCCAGTGAATGGTAGGCTCTGCTTCTGGATGCCGACAGCCAATGATAATTTCAAGGCTACGAACATTCCTCAGCATAAAAACTTGGAGCTCAAATACAATCTCGTTCAGGAGTTCAATAAATGGTCAAGAAGATTGCTATGTTATGTGAAAAGAGATGAAACATATCAAGGAGTGTCTCATACCAAGGTTGACAGAGGAGATGTAAATAACTTTAGACAGCGGTACTTCACCGGCTTTAACTAATCACATGGCTTATCTCGATATAGTTATTACTAAATGTCTTTTTTTAATACCCGAATTTGAATTTAACATATATGTTGTGTAAATTATTATTGTTGTTATAGTTTTAGTTGCGATAACACAAAACTTATATAGCTTGTGACTTGTAGGCTTTAAGACTTGAATTGACTATATAAGAATTTTTGGATTCCGAAAGCTTGGTTCTGAAAAGTACTATTTGTAGGGAATTGTCTCTTTTATGATAAACACTTATCCTCATTTGTAATCTAATATAAAACATGAACTCATATCTCATCTAATATAAAACATGAACTGTTCGCTTTTAGCTTCCAAATCTATATATGAAAGGGATAAGATAAATGATCAAATAACTAGAAAAGGAAAGTTAACAACAAGTAATTGGAAAATGGAAAGGTAATAACAAGTAACTTAGGAGAGAGAGATATAAACAAAAGAGGTAATTATTTAACGGGGACATATGATTACCTATAAGAGTACTGGTACATGTAACTATTGTATCATAACGGTAGTTGTAACATATTAAGAAAAAATTGTAGTGCCTACATCCAATAAAAAGAAAATAGAACTGAAAAGAGTTAAATGATTAAATTACAATGCCATCACTGACGGCAACAGGAAACTTGGTAATATCAGATTAAGAAGTTAGGACACCAACAGATCTGCTCAATTTGTATTCTATTTTCCAAAGGCAATCAACCAATCCAAACCCGGTTACTGTTATTTACTTATTTTGGTAGACATAAAAATATTACTCGGCGCAGAGATTGGAATAATAACAGGCCAGACATCCCCTTTTTCTTGTTGATTATAGGACACGACAGGGCGAAAATCACGCAAATTTAGTATGGAACAATAGTAGAAATGATTGAGGAATTATTGCCATGCCACGTCATTGTTCAATGCAAAGAGATGATGAGTGTCATCAACAAGATTAATTTTGGAAAAGAATCTACAATTACAAAATGATATAAAAGTCCAACCCCTTGTCATCTTTTAACAACAACTCTTCTTTCTCTCTTCATCTTATCTTTTAACACACAAATAGGATACGATACATATAACAAACTTAAAACCTAAACAAAAACCAATGTCTTCATCATCATCAATTCAATTACCAGTCAACTACCTGGAACCATGTGCCTGTTGTGCAAACAAGGAAACTTGTGCTTGTTCATCTGCTGGATGCGCTAAGGAATGTACTTGTGATGAATGCAAGAAATGAATTGATTAAGTTAAATTGAACACTCAATGGGTATATATCAATTGATTATCGGTTTGAATTTTTTGCTTCTCAAGGTTTATTTTGGAATGAATTTCCATTTGTTAGCTTGTGAATGGGATCAAGATCATAATCTAGATAAAAATTGACTGCTTTGTTAATGTACAAGCAAATAGTAGTGTCCATTGGTACATATACTTATGTAAGCGTGTACAGTTCGCTTGTTCCTTCTTTGAATGATAAAGAGAGAAAGAAAGCGTGTGACTATTTATATGAGTAAAACAGGTGGATAGAAGAACAATACAGATTGGGGAAAGATACGTAGGATAATAAACACTTGTGGTAAATTTTTAGCTTAAGGTGATGTGGGATTATCAATCGTCAACCAGTACTCCATAAACTTGATTGTTTCGATGTACGTAAAGGAATTGTTAATCTTGCGATAAAAAAAAAAGCACTAGATCTAGAAAGCGATAGCCGGAGTGTCTTATCCCTATCGGATATAAGTAAATAAGTAACCAAATAGATGGATCAGCAATTGCAAATGAATCCCTTTTTTCAGAATTCAAAGGTTCTACGGAATTCGATGAAGGTTCAGGTGATGTCAAATATCATCCTGATATAAATTATAAACGCCAACAACCTCGGGTAAACCTGTCAACTTTTCTTGGTTGCAAACCCATCTCTTTTGGAATCCGAAGATCCAGCTCTATTGTACAACAAGAGATATTCAACATTACAAAAACATATTGGAGATTTCCAAGAACTATAGGTATCTCGGTCCATGGTGACTAAATGAGTGAAGTATAAAAGTTCATATTTGTAGTATGCAAAGGAGCAAAAGCAAAAGAGATAAGAATTTTTTTTTCATCAGAATAGTAGTAATTTATAGCCTGTAAATTTAGATAACCTTTTGAAGGAAAAGAAAGCAGAGGTGTTGAGACACACTTCTTAAATTAGATACTATTTAATTCAGATGTCGGGCGCCTCATTCAAATCATCTAGCGCCAATTTAATCTCACAACAACAACAACCACAAGAACAACCACAACCACGACAGCAGCAGCAGCGTCAGCGGAAGAATCCACTGAAGACACCACAAGATAAGACCTTTTCCTATGTTCAGTTGACTTGCTCATACTGCAAATTCAAGAAGAGAAAGTGTAACGGGGAAAACCCTTGCTCCAACTGTGAGAAAAATAATCAATCATGTGTATATTTTGCTGACAATGATCGAAGGCGTCGAAAATATCATACTGATTATATAAATTATCTCGAAGGTAAGTCCGATGTTTTGACGACTTTCATTAATGAGTTTTTGAAAGATCTGCCTGAGCTCAGCAGCATATTTCATGAGAAGTTGAGCCAAGTTATACAAGTTTCTCAGATGAAGGCTGAGGATATCATCGATGAATCCAATGAGGACTCCAGCCATATGGATGATTATTTATTAGATATGATGAACGAAGCAAGCAAGTTGAAGTTGGATGAAGATGATAACAGTAGAGTGACCAACTCAAAGTCATTTTTGAATCATTCCAATGAGTATGATGATATCGATTTGTCTCAGCAGGAGAGCCCCTTCAGTGCCTATAGTTCATCTACGTTGGATGCATCAACAACCGAAAATGAATGCAATCCTTTGTCTATGAATGGACTCAATATAGTTTTCAAAGATGAATCCTTCAGATTGCATTTGATCGACTGTTTCGAAAAAAACTTTGCTCTTTATTACTATTGTTACTGCACAGTCATTCCTTCAATCAAAAAATGGGAGTTTTCATCACCAGTGCCCTCTAAACAACTTTTGATGTGCTCTGTATTCGCTGTTGGTGCAGTTTATTCTAATCACCCATATGCACTCAAATCTAGAAAACTGTTCATTGCAGAGCTGGAATTTATCGCAATAAACGCTTGTCGTTATCCACTAGATATTTATTTAGTATTGGGACTTTCGTTGCTATCAATCTATGAATTGGGGATGGGGAATGACTCGATTTCATATCTCTTTGACTCTATGGCATGTTCTTTAACGCAGCATATGGGACTACATATCTCTTATGATGAAACAGGGGACTCGAAGTCTGCAAACTACGCTCCAAGAGCATCACCTATTCTGTCTTCAATACTTTGGGGAATATGTTTACAGGACAGAGTAATAACTAGTATTTGTGGGGTGCAGGCATGCATTCATTTCAAGAGAATCATAGCCCATTCTTATCAAACAGTGTTGGGACCTGAGAGTGACAAATATGTCGCGGAACTTTATTTCGCATCTCAAACAAGATTATGGTACATTTTTGATAGGTTTATGGATCAGATATGTTCAGAAAACAGTGACATTGGCGATACTCAACAGAGGACGAAATTACTCGAAACTGCTTTGAATAGCTTGACCGAGTTCAAAAACTCGATACCAACTCCATTGATATCAACCAACGAAAACAACAATGTGTTTGTTACAATGCTTCATTATACTTGTTACTCTCTAATTTGCCAGTTACACAAGAAATTCATCAAAGTTACAAAAAGCTCATCCCAGCAAGTGATCCTAAGCTCAGTTATGCTGGCTAAAATTTTGAAAAGATACCAAAAAAATTATCCTTTTGAAATGTTGCCTTACAACTCAACTTATTTGTTATTTTCGAATGCCTTGGTCTATTTGATTGTTTTAGCCAAGAAAAAAGAGTCAATTTATGCAAACCTGAAAGAGGAAGATTATTATCGCACCTTTCGCTCATACTTCCAAACATGTATAACACTGTTGAAAGCATTGTCAAGATACTGGAAAAGACCGAAAAAAGACCTCAATATTTTACGCAACATGTGCATACAATCAGGTGTTCATTTTCCCGAGCTCACCGACCTTATGCTTGGGGAAGAAGTTAAAATTTACTCACAATTCCCAGACCTTGGCCAAACATCTATCGATGGAAAGCAAAATGTGTCGAGTCAAGTAGAATTTTCAGTAAATTTGGGAACCCCAGGTAGTACTGCTAAGGAATTTGCAGGAAATTATCTGAAGTTCGATACACACCTGTTTTTACGAGATATTCCTCATCCGACATTTTTCGAACCTACTAGACCTCTTTATGAAAATTTTGAGAATTCTCAACCAATAAATCAGCAACAACCACAGCAGTCACTATACCAGCAGCCACATCAGCTGCCAGAACAACATCAGGATTCACATTCACAGTTGAGGCTGCAGACATATGATCAACCTATACCGCTAGTATTTTCTACAGTTCGCCATGTGCCAAATCAACATCAGGAATTTCCGATGGCGCCGGGAAATATTCCCACAAGGTCAGTGGTGAACGATCCATTTTTATCTGATGAAGGGTTTATTAATCTGATGAACCAAGTTTTCCTGCCGTTCAATGCAACGACTTTTGGAACTTTGACAAATCAGAATGAGGTACTCTTTGATTCGATACCCATGACTAATCAGACTCAATCTCCAGATCAGTACAATCCAAGCTATAGTGATAATACTACGAGCAATTAGTATATAACATTCCAACCAAACTCTGAATACAATTATTATATCTTAGCTTTATGGGCAATTCTATGTTCATATCCAGTTATTTTTTTTTTTGACAAGTACGATAAGATTATTGTTAAATATATTTTAGACTTGACCTCATTTAGAGACTAAGTCGACCTACGATGATTCCAGTTGTTCTTAAAGGGCTTAGTTGATATCAAAAACTAATTTATTAATATTATAACCTATAAAGTAAGTAACAACCTTTTTGCAACGATCACCAGTCTAGCAGCAGGTCTGAGGAACAAGAACCACCAACTGTTGCCAGAGGTCTCTTAGGAACTTTTATTTTAAACTTCCTATCAATTCTCTTGAAAACTTCATTGTGAGTCTTGGCAGACTCCTTTTGGGTAACTCTCCAACGAGTTGTCCCCAAAACGCTGTCCAACTCCGCATCAGATGGTAATTTGATGTAAATGCAATCATTCTCTTCTTTAATCTCAAATGTCGCCACTGAAAGTGATTCATCATTTTTACAAGACCCTGTATCGGGTTGATCTTTTTGAATTACATAGTTTCTCTTGTGCAACGGACATGAAATATAAACATGCCTGTTTTCGTCCTGTGATAATATACCCTCTGACAAGACAAAAGCTCTTTTATGCCCACACATGTTCTGAGAGCAGAATAACTTGTCGTTGATCCTGAAGATAGCTAGTTGAGTATCTGAGACTAATATCGTAGCTGAAGAGCCTGCTTCCTTCGGTGGTAATTTGCTCGAAGGGCAAATTTTCTTCCAGGCTGTTGAAGACCACGTGATATTTTTAAAATCTTCTCTTTTTACTTGATCATTGACAGGCCAATCGGCTGGCCTCCTCTGACCTCTTTCTCTGATAATTTCAACAGATTCTTGTTCCTCATCTGTGTTAATAAATTGTTTGAAAATTGGATTTTCATTTTGAGTTTGAACAGCCTCGTTCCATTCATCGTAATACTGCCCAACTAAGTCATTCATCTGGTCTTCCAACTCCTGAGCGATCCCTATTTTGTCATAAACTACAACATCCCTCAAATACTCAATACCCCCAGGTAAATTTTCTAACCACCTAGCGGTTCTTTGTAATTTATCTGCTGTTCTCAAGTAGAACATCAAGTAACGATCCAACAAGGGGATAACTTGGTCTGGTAGAACATTACCTTTCAAAAGTTGGGCATGGGCGGGTTTCATTCCACCATTACCACCAACAAAGACATTAAATCCGGATCCACTTGAACTTTGTACTGCGGATAATCCAAAATCCTTTCCGTGCATCTCTGCGCAGTCTCTGATACATCCTGATACGCCCCCTTTGAACTTATGTGGAGATCTTATACCCTTATATCTTTCTTCCAATCTAATAGCTAAACCTACAGAGTCACCAACTCCATAACGGCACCAAGTTGAACCAACACATGATTTTACATTTCTTAAAGTCTTTCCGTAAGCTTGCCCACTTTCAAAATCATGTTGGTGCAATTCTGCCCAAATGCCAAGTAAGTCTTGTTTCTTGGCTCCAAACAAGTCTACTCTTTGACCACCAGTGATCTTGGTATATAAGTCATACTTCTTTGCAATATTTCCTAAAGCAATTAACTTTTCAGGGGTGATTTCTCCAGCAGACAATCTTGGGATGACTGAGTATGTCCCATTTCTTTGAATGTTACCTAACATTCTATCATTAGTTTCTTGCAACCCGTGAAGATCTGAACTCAAAATATGTCTGTTGAATAAAGTCGAGAGGATTGATCCGATACATGGTTTGCAAACTTCACAGCCACCAGACTCGGGATCAGTACCTAAGTGAAACATAACATCTTTGAATGACTGATATCTCTTGACCATAATTATAGAAAATAAATCTGCTCTTGATTGTTTGAAATGAATACAAAGAGCATGGGATACTGCTTTTCCCATCTTGATCATTTCAGCATCGAAAATTGCCTTTACAGTTGGTAAACAACCACCACACGCAGTACCTGCTTTGGTACAAGAGCTTAACTCACCAACACTTGAGGCAGTTCCATCTCTAATCTTATCGATGAGCATACCCTTAGAAACATTATGACACGAACACACCTGTGTATCATCCGATAAAGCTGACACATCATCTGCATCTTCTCCAGGCTTACCTAAAATCAATTCAGAAAGAGGACCTGACAATGATTTTTTAGATTTGACTAACGATGTGAACTTTGTAAAGTTTCTAGTATCACCAACGAGAATACCACCAAGTAAATATTTTCCATCTTTGGTGGCAATCAATTTGGTATAAAATCCATCTATTGGATCTTCATAAATTAATGACTTCACAACACATTTACATTCGTTCTTTTCGTAACCTCTTGGCAACCATTTAGGTCCACTTTTATCTGCAAAATAATCACCAAATGAAGCAACTTCGACCCCCATTAACTTTAATCTGGTACCAACATCGGGTTCACTGAACTCTTTAGGGGAGTGAAACTTTGCTTGAGTTAAGTTGAAAGCTAGTACATCGGCCATGGAAACTCCAGGTGCTATTAAACCAAAAGTTTTGTTATTCCATGAAGCACACTCTCCAATTGCATAAATCGATGGATCAGAAGTTCTCAAAAAATTATCGATAGCAATACCTCCTCTCTCAGAAGTCTTGATATCCAGATCAATTGCCAATTCATCTCTTGGTTTGATACCTATTGTATAACATAAAAGTTGGCATTCCTCCACTTCTCCATTGTGATACTCAACCAGCTGTAATTTTTGGTCCTTGTTGAAAATCAATTTCTTGACAGTTGTTCCAGTTCTTGCAGTTATTCCCATATCTTTTACTTTCTCAGTCAACAAGTTCCCACCCTTTTCATCCATTTGTTGAGATAGTAGCCATTTAGATCTATGGACCACTGTTATATTATCATATATTTTCATGTCATGTAAAGCCTTTGCAGCTTCTAATCCCAACAAGCCACCACCAACAACAATTGATTTCTTGGAATTCAAATTTCCTTCATTCAACCGTTCGCTAAAATCAATCATTTGATTCAAATCGTCAATTGTTCTGTAGACAAAAGCACCCATGTTTCTGTATGAGTCAGTATCACTCTTTGGTCCTTCAATGGGGCTTGGTAATAAGTCTAATGGTAAAAGTGCACTGGATCCAGTTGCAAGCACTAAAATGTCGTAGGAGTAGTTGTTACCTTTTTTTGTTGTAATTCTCTTGTGGTTTGGATTGATCTCAGTAACTTTTTCATCCACTCTGTAGTCCCACCTATCTAGATCCCTAGCTTCATAGAACTCTTTTGGTGACAACAACAACTTATCAAAATCTTTATGCTCAAAATACTCTGTCAAACCAACTCTATTATATGCCAAGTGGGGTTCTTCACCCAAAATTGTGATCTTGTAATCATTTTGTTTCTCATCGTTGACCAAAATTTTATCTAGAAAGGCTATGGAAACCATACCTAATCCGACCACAATTATATTCTTTCTTGGCTTACCCTTTAAAGATCCAGGAAGAGGTGGAATTCCATTGTTATTATTCTCAGGAAGTTCAATTTCTTGAATAGAAGGTTTCATTGTGTGCTGTTGTTTTGGTTGTTAGAATTCTGTCACAAGAGGTGCTATTGAAGTGTTGGAAGCAATCTTTACAGTTATAAACCACCCAACCTGTCAGGGAATAAAAAAAGATGGAAAGAGAAAATATTCTAAACGGATAAGGGAAATAATCTTTTAAGAGACATCTGCAGAATTATGCAGAATCTTGCGCAAAAGACAAGAGGCGGAGATTAATAGTCAGAGATTACAATTTACTCACATTTTATTGGTTGGTAGAAGGAAAAAAGATAGGAGGTGGTGATAAACGGGGAATAATTATAATATTTTCTTGCTTGTTTGTTCTGATTTTATATGGCGGAGAAATCTTCCTATTTTGTTTTCAGAATGTTGCTTACAGGAGACAATCAATTTAAATCTTCTCCGCTGAAATATCACATCATTTGAAAGAATTTATTTTATTGCAAGAAATTAGTAGTAGAGAGAGAGAGAGTTCATCAAAGACTTGGATCATACACAGCTACTCAAAATTTTTGCAACATAAAACTCATTCAGTGCTCACAAAATTTGGGTGATTGCATAAGAAACTACTAAAGGAATTGTTTTTCAAATTTTACAAAATTTGACAAGGCTTAAATTTCAAAGCAATATTTGATATCTATAATGTAAAAACGAATAAACCTACAGTATCAATTTCATCCAAAGGAATTAGACAGTGTGCTGAACTGTATTTTTCTCTAGCATCCCAACTTGTTCGTTAGAAATATAACCTTCTGGTCTATCCTCTTTGACGGGTATAAATCCGATAAGAAAATTCGAAATAATCATAACAACGCCTATAATCCAAAAACTTTTGAAGTACTGAGTGACACCATTCTTAACCTGAAATCTAAAAACCAATGAAAAGAATATACCACCCAAGTTACCGAAAGCACCTGTAATACCAGCCACGATACCTGTATGTTTAGGGTTGATGTGTGGAACTAATGCAAAATTAGCTCCATTACCCATTTCCATAAATGTTATCATGAAAGCCATCGCTACGATCAAACCAGCAATAGTCAAGTTGTCTCTTAAACCAATCCACAACAAAAAGACACCTTCCATAAAACCACAAAAAATCATCCAAAACTTTTTGGCTTTAGTGCTTTGAAACCTCTTGTACAACACATCAGAAATTAGTCCACCCGCAGGTCTGGTGACGACATTCAACAATCCCAACATGGAAGCCCAGTTACCCGCTTCTTGTTGAGTGAATGTGTGCTTGGAATGAGCCAAATAAACAGCCGACATAACTGCCTCAATAGCCAACTCACCACCAAATGTAGAAACATAACCTAAGGCGACAAGCATAGTTCTCCAATGGAAACCAACCTTGAAGACTTTCAAAAAACTAGGGTCCTCAATAATTTCTTCCAAGCTTACAATATCCCCGATATTGGTCTCTACTGGTATAATAACTTCATCGGATGAATTAGACTCGTGATTGTAAGCTTTCTTGATGTCTTCTTTTGATAAGACTTCAGTTAAATTATCTTCCCCAGCTTGCTTCGAGATGACAGGAACAGATATAACATCTGTGGTTCTAACATCAACACCTATACCTAGAATATCAGCTCTATCGGACCATTTTCCTTCCGGACAGTCAACCCCAAAGATTGCAATTAAGAGGGCAACGAACAATAAGATGATCATTGGGCCAATAACAAAAGATAATCCCCAACTTCTATGTGAAGTGTAACCTCTTCTTTCCAAATCTGATACAATAGCTGGCATCATAAAAAATGCAACACCACCACCAGCGTTACCCCAACCACCAGCCAATGCATTAGCAAAGCCGACTATACTTTTATCAAAAAAGCTAGTAGTCCAAACCTGACAAGGCACAAAACTACCTCCTAAGAATCCAATGAAAAACCTAATCAGGTGTAAGCCTTTAACATTTGTAATACAAGCAGTAAAAGCTGTTGGAACGGCTCCTATGACTAAGACCAAGAACATCACCCATCTTGGACCAATCTTATCACATAAAGGACCCAAGATAACTCTTGCCAACAATGTTGCACTCAAACCACAAATATTATCATTAGCGATATCAGTAGCAGTTAATTTCAAATCTCTTTTGATGGTAACCGACAAAAGAGGTGGAAAGGCAAACCATGATAAGAATGACACAAAGAAACCTAGCCATGATAAATGGAAAATTCGGCCATACTTGGATTTTACATTTAAAAGTGGGATAGTCATTGCCTTATTAGTTCTTTCATTGAGAACCGGTTCCTTGTAAAGATCTGAGAACTTCATATTCCTAGTGCTATTGGTGTAGCAACATATGAAACTACCTTCAACGACTGTTCACCAGAAGTGACAGCCTATTTATATTTATATTAATATCTCAAATTATTTCTCGAATTGTTTCAAATAGGTAATTAGTTTACTTTATCTTATCTCTCTATCTCGATATTAGAATCCTGATATTACTATGTTTCTGGCTCACCACTATTATCTGAATCAACACCTCTTGACATCAGATAGGCATGGTTTAGTAGAATGAAACAGAATACAAATCTCAGATGAGCAGTTAACAATATTTTCCACTTCTCTTATCAGTTGGTTTTCAAAATCTGATCATCTCTGAATTTCAGTCGTTTATTATTGTCCGCTCTTGGAGAAGAGTTTTTTTTTCCTTCAGAACCAGCTCTTTTCCAGCTAGCCCCTATATTCATATTCTAGAGGAGATGCTTACGTAAGAGTAAGTTTTAGGGAAAAAATCTTCCGTATTTCCTCATAATCCCATCAAGCAACTGAGGTGAATCTCGTTGATACTTTATTCAGTACGAGGTCACAGTTTTTCTCATGATTGGATTACTTTAATGAGCAACAATGTGTTTTGTGCTTTATTTGAGTAATATGACTAGAAAAAGTCGTACAGAAAAGAACCAAAAATGGTACATCTTTTTTGCTTTATCAGAAGATAAAAAAGATAAATCGATAGCAAAAAACATTGTCAGATATAGATATCAAGGGTTTAGTTTTTTCACCCAGTTTAAAACAGAATTGTGATGGCTCCAAGTAAAAGGCCCTCAAATTTTGCTTCTGTTGCTTGCAGCTTGTGCCGAAAGCGGAAGAGAAAATGTGATGGTGGGCAGCCTTGTAGCACCTGTGTTAAGTATAACAATTCTGACCATTGTGAATACCCTGTGGATAAGGATAGAAGAAAATGGAAGTATGACTCGTCATATGTTGACTATTTGGAGGTAAAATCAGAGGTTTTGTCAAACTTCGCGAATGAGCTAACGAAATCCAACCCAGCCAAGGCTGCGAGTATTAGATCCAGATTAAACCTAAAATTACCTCGACAGCCTTCTGGATCAGCTAATGCAGATCACAAATTGAAGGAGATTGCCAATCCAGGCGCTCTTGAAGAGGTCATTTCAACCGCTTGGAGGGTTAGACAGGATAGATATGGGCGGACTGCATTTTATGGGCCAATATCTGGTAGGCAACAGGTGTTA
This sequence comes from Nakazawaea wyomingensis, assembly GCA_030567715.1. Taxonomy (NCBI): domain Eukaryota; kingdom Fungi; phylum Ascomycota; class Pichiomycetes; order Alaninales; family Pachysolenaceae; genus Nakazawaea; species Nakazawaea wyomingensis. The sequence continues at coordinate 181,609 of JAJLSQ010000009.1, forward strand.
GAAGACGAGGAACTGGAGTCTCTGTTTGAAAAGGGCCAAAATGGAAAGATCGATGTCTTTCTTATAACAAAAGAGTTTAGGGATCAATTGTTTGCTATCTTCGAGAAAAATTTTGCCAGGTACTTTTACATATCACTGATAACATTGGATGAGATCAAGACATGGACATTCCCGAGCACGGATTCAAACAGACAGTTCTTATTGTGTGCTATATTTGCCTACGCCACAACCTATACCAGTATGAAAAATGTATCCTCATCTTTTTTGGCAGAACTGGAAGCAATAGCGTTGACCGCTTGCCGTAATTCATTAGACGAATTTGTTCTTCAAGGCTTGTTAATTTTGTCGTGTTTTGAGTTAGGAATGGCTTTTGATTCATCGTCGTGGTTGTTCAATGCCATGTGTGCATCTCAGACACAATATCTAGGGTTACATATGGGTGACTCTCCATCTTCTTTAATGAATCCAGAAGGAGTCAGAAGTATGGTCTCATCAGCCCCGTTGAAGTCGGCTACTTTTTGGTCAATAGTTATGCAAGACCGACTAATTACAAGCGTGTTAGGAAGAGGTTCAAGAATTCAGTATTCTAGAATTATGGCTTCCTTTTATTCTCCAAAATTACATGATGTGACACATCCACATCATATCTCAGAGTTGGTCTTCGCTTGCCATTCCAGACTATGGTATATTCATGATCGTTCAATGGGTCAAATATACTCCTTCAAAGCACAATACCTTCACAATTCTCATAGGCTAGCATTATTGAAACAAGGGGTTAATTCTTTAGAAGTACTTTTCAAGTCACTTCCTGAAGAAATTAAATTGAAAATCAACGGAGAAGATCCAAGGGTATTGATGTTGCATCTCTCATACTATGTGGTCCTATTGTTACTTCATAGACAATATTTATCATCGACACCAGAAGCTGTTATTGAAATTTCCATCCAACAGTGTGTCAATGCTTCAATAGTTGTTGAAAAATTCAACAAACTTCATGGATTTAGTAGTGCACCATATTTCGCAAGCTATTTGATTTTATCATGTGCTATGTTTGAGTTATTCTTACTTTCGAATAAAGATGATAGATTGAAACCAGATGCTAAGTGTAGAATGGATATTTTCATAACTGCATTGTTGGAATTTGGAAAAGTTTGGAGACGTGGATATAAAGATCTTCAATTATTGGCAACTTTGGCGACCAAATGGAATGTGGACAATTCTTTCTTAAAGGAACTGGCCAATTTAGCTATGGCAAATGGCTCCACAACGTACAAGGAGAACGTGGAAACAAATGCGGTGGACCAAGTATTTGTTGAGAATGATGTAGATGAGTCCAATGAAAAATTCTTCGGGCATTATCAATTTGATGACTGGACAAACAGCTTCAATGGCGGGGATTTTCAAGGTAGTGGTGGTTTGGATAATATATAAAGTATGGTAAGGTGGGTTTTGATTTAATTGAGTTTCTTGTTGGGATAATGGGAGTTCTATATAAAATATGTTTTAATGATTTACTCGTTTTTTATTAGTTTATTTCTTGATCAGAAATTATATAAAAAAATAATATACGATAAATGTATGAGTAAACCTTTTCAACTTCATTATAGCTAGCTACATATGGAATCAAAATCGATGAACATTCTCAGCAGGGACCCCGATATTTGTCGCCCACTCAAGTACTCCATCCTCCATTGGTTTAGGTCCACAAACTAAGAGCATAAAATCATCAACATTGCCACCTCTATCATGGACATAGGAGTCTAACACAGTTTTATTTATATAACCCCTCAAACCTTTCCAATTTTCATCTGGGTTACTCAAAATATAATTTATTTTGAAATTAGGCAAATTTTCGTTTCCAAATAAGTCATCCAACTCATCTTTCAACAAAATATCTTTAGAAGTTCTGTTCCCAAAATAAAAGTCAACATGAATTTCCTTCTCATTCAATCTTGAGATCTCTTTGAAAACCTGGAATGGTGGGGTCAATCCAGACCCACCACTAACCATCAAAAAAGATTTAAATCGAAATTCTCTTCCATGTGCTATAAGATTCCCATTACCCAAGTATTCAAATTCTCCAATAGGCCCTTTTATCTCCAAGACATCTCCAATATTCATGGTTTCTAAAGTTGTTGTTAACCTCCCCCCAGGGATGCCATTTTGTGGGAAATATACCTTAACCAAGACATCTAAAACGCCTTTCTGAAGATGGTCAGACTTGGGGGTATAAGCCCTCATCACATATCCATCCTTATCTTTCAACCTCAAAAACAAATGTTGGCCAACTGGTAATCCTGATAACTGATCTTTGTGTTCTAACAGGAATGAAAAAATCCTTGTATCATCTGAAATATGTCTCTTTGCAACTAAACTCACCTTCTTCCATTTTTTAGGATTCAAAAAGTACACCGCATGCTCTTCTGTTACCACTTTGGTATTAGAACTAGTATCAAAAGACTTTTCTGTCTGCTCTAGAATTCCGAGATGATATGTTGCCAAAAGTTTTTTAGCATGATCAGAATGTATAGCCATGAAATCTTCCGTGGCATCCTCACCAGCAACAAGAGTGATACTTTGAACTCCACCCGGATGTTCATTCAAATATGGCAACCCATCAAAGACCTGTCCATAAACAATGAACCATGGGTGTGCATCAGTTGAATGTTTCAGCAATTCCTCCCTACTGATAACAGTCCCAGATTTCTCAGGATTAGTCATCATCAGCAAATCCAATTCAGTTTGTGATGGACTTTTTTCTGAACCTTCTTCTCTTTCTTCATCATTTTCTCCCCAATTTTTGGATAAAATTTCACCTCCTTGATCTTTTATTCTATCCATCCATCCACCCCTTTTATTGGCGTAGACTGGATGCTGGAAGACAACAGTACCAGCCTCCTGATCTTTGATTATTGCAATCCTATACCACCAGTTGTTCAACATAGAGGTCACATTCCAATACATATCCCTGGGCTGTGTGTTCATATTATCATCCATCGCTCTCACCACAATATCTTTGGCTTCATATAAATCTTTTTTAGGAATATTGATAGCCCAATAACACCAACAAAGATAGGATTCCCTATCACAAACATTTACCAAGCCACCAAACAATTCAAATTGTCCAGCTTTCCTGTAAAGATCTTCTGGATATTCCATTTCAGTTAATCTCCAAGTTTTACCTCTATCTAAACTCACCTCCACCCTACCCACTCTGATTCCACCACCGTTATATGCAAAACCCCTAACTGGGTACAAGTCTGCCTCATTTTCTTCAGAGATTTTCCAAACTTCTTCATTCTGAGGGAATACAGTAACACTTTGCACATTTAAGTTATAGAGGGTGTATCTTTCATCTTTCCAATGCTCATTCAACTTTTTGGCAGCGAGCTCTGGGGAAACATAAGTTGGAAGTACTTTGTTGTCATAATAATGATACCAATTATCCGAAGGTTTGTCTGAAATAATTAGCCTCTTGAGCCATTTCACCGATCTTCCACCAATAACACCAGGAATAACCACTCTCAAGGGTCTCCCATGATCAGGTTCCAATAATTCACCGTTCTGCTTGTACGCTAACATGATGCATTTCTCTGTATCTTTAACCCAGGCCATTTTGATACAAGTACCATAATTCCCATTAGTTGGTGTATCAGCCCCCTCCATCCAGACATATTTTGCATTCTTTGAAGGATTTGCAGCTGCTATGACATCTTTTAAGTAAGGTCCAGTCCATAGGGAATTTGAGACCCCACTGGGGCCCCAATTGAAGCCAGAACCTTTTTTCACCATATTCTGTTCTTTCCTTCTGTTTCCTGCGCAACATAGTGTGACCGGAACTGTATACTGTTGAAAGTCTTCCATTATCGATTTCAAGTTGAATTTCATCGATCTCTCTACCATACCTTCGATTGTTATCTCCCAATTCAACATATCTTCCTCTTCACATTTTGGGACAGGGCCGTGATTTCTTACAAAATGCAACGAGGATGGAGTTAAAAACCCTGTCTCATAAAGCAAAGTCAAAGGACTTTCACAATTGAATGGATGAGCTCCAGTCAATCTCAATAGACGGGGATCCCTTGGTACAAAATTGTCTTCACCCCTCTTATCTATTTCCAAAACATCTTCTAAGCTCTTTTTGTAGTCTTGTATAACAGGAAAAGGAAACTCATCAAAGTCAGTCTTAGCCCTTAATGAAACTAAGCTGGCTTCTGTTTTAGTTGAAGTGTTTGTGGTCATTGGTGATTGATTATTATGGCTTAAATGTTATGAGTCTCTTGACTGGTTATACTTTTAATCCAGTTCGCTCGAAGAGAATAAATCAGTTGCAATTCAACTTTGTTGGGCGATTAATCCGTTCTATCAAGAGTTTATCATTTTTGAAGATTCGGCCATAACTGGAATTTTTAAAAGCAAATAAGATAACCACAAATGATAAGAGATAAGAGATTTAATAATTTTCAATTCGATTATCATAAATCTGTTCTGAAAGACTTCCCTAACTGATTACAATCGACGCCGCATTTGGATAATGATTTTTTCTTTCTTTTCAAAAAATTATTCTCCGCGTCGCTGTTTGTTTGTTATTCTCCGAAGAGATGGAGGAGTCGCCTTTTTTTGCAAAAAGAAAGCAGCTTCATTTGATATATGCAATTAAGCCAACCAGTGGATAAGGATAACACTTTTGCTGCGATCAAAGAGAGAGCACCTCATATTTCACATCTACACACTTCTGCTGCTATTCTGGATTTCTTTTTTTCTATATTGTCAAAAACTATGTAAAAAATTATGCATGTGGCCTTTGAAATCATTCATGCCATCATCGTTAAACAAAATTAAAATGCTTTTTGAAAATCGGTCAATACAAATCTGTATCTAACATCACCATTTTCCAATCTTACCAAAGCTTTGCTCAAGTTCTCAGCTGTCAAAGGAACTTCTTCAACCCAAGGTTTAAGATTATGTTTAGAAACAATTTGAAATAAGTCCTCCATTTCTTTGACGGAACCCAATTTCGACATCTTAAGTCCACTACCACTTGGAGTAGCGGCAAAAGGATCAAACTCATAGACGTCACCAGCACAAGGTAAACCAACAATGGTGAACAATTTGTCAACTTTCAAAGTCTTCATGTAGTTATTCAAGGCAGCACCATCTATCCTCGATGCACAATTCAACACAACATCAAAAGTGTCTTGCAAGTTAGCTTCCCAATTTTCTTCCTCTTTTGTTGCAATGAAAACATCAGCACCTATTTCTAATGCTTCTTCCTTTTTGGCAGAAGTTCTTGAGAATGCATACACCTTAGCACCCATTGCTTTAGCAATAAAAATGGCCATATGACCCAAACCACCAATACCAACGACACCTACAGTTGTACCAGGGCCGATATTTGCTCTTTTCAAAGGAGAATAAACTGTTAAACCACCACAAAGTAATGGAGCAGCATGTTTAGACTCAACGTTTTCAGGAATTTGGAAGGCAAAGTGTTCGTGAACACGTTGATGAGAAGCATAACCACCTTGTGAGATGTAATCAACTGTGTGGAAAGGCTTGTTATATGTGGATACATATTTCTTTTGACAATAGCTCTCATTGTCATGATTACATCTGTTACAGTTTAAACAAGACGAGCACTGTGCGCCAACACCAACTCTATCTCCCACCTTATGTTTGGTGACTTTAGGGCCCACTGCGATAACTCTTCCAACAATTTCATGCCCAACTACTAAATCTTTTCTTCTCAATGCACCCCAGTTACCCTGGATAGTGTGTAAATCCGATGTACAGATACCACAACATTCGATTTCAATATCAATGTCGTGATCTTCAGCTGGTTTTGGTTTGAAAGTGACCAAATGAGGAGTTGACCATTCTTTAGGATCGCCCACTCCATAGCCCTTGAATTCTTCTGGATACGGCATGTTGAAATTCAATAATTTATATTTTTTGTTAAGAGATAAGTAACAATCTGCTATAAGTAGTGATGAGGATTATTGTCTATTTATTATTATCACTATTATTATTTTAATTTATAGTGCTTCACACCAGTTTAAATAATTCTTCATCGGCGTCCTAAATATTGAAAGAGTGGAGAAAGCGATGAAAAAAAAAAAATAATTCTAATTGCGGCTAAATCCCAAAACGGAAATCTTTCTTTTTAAAGTACAAGGCGACAAACAGAGCTCAGGTACAATCGGCGGGTAAAATATATATATATATATACATAAAAACAACTATCTATAAAGCAATGGCAACAGGCTCAACTAAGATTATACTATCTTTGGAACCTCTGGTATAACTTATCACCTGTATCAATTTACCACTGATCACTAGCTCTTTCAACCCCCATTGTCCTCTCGAGTAAATCTCAGGTATTTTGTTGCTCAACGCCGGGAAGAAATAGTCATGTAATTCTTTAAATGCATCCTCGTCTTCCTTTGTAACCAGAACTTTCAGCAAAAGCTCACTAAACAAAGTTTGGATCCACTTGGGCAAGAAGGTATCTTCCTCGCTTCGGTTATAACAACGTATCAACCACAACAAAAACACTTGGTCTTCCAAGCCTTGATCTTCTATCAGTTCAGCATCCATCAAGCCAAATGTCAATAACAACGAATTAGCAAACAATGAGTCCTTTTTGAGTATTTTCTTCAAGTCCCAGACCTTTGATTTCTGGTCCTTGAGAATTCTCTTTTCTTGATCTTTCAGCTCTGAGATAATTTTCACAAGTAAATTTCTTTGCCCTTCTTTGTAAATTAGTGCCTTCTTCGAATTTACATCCTGTGAGATGGATGTGACAGCACTGTCAAGAGTCTTTAATTTCAGCTCTATAGCAGATCTCAATTTGGTTAATCCATCTAATCTCATTCTCAAGGACATCATCAGCTCGATCTCATTTTTCACCAAATATCCAAACAAATTCAATAAGTTAATAGGTAACAAATTTTCATTGTTGCAAAAATACAATAAACCCTTCTCGTACTCCTTATAATCAACCGGTTTTTGCACGGGCCTCAAATTATATTTTGACGTTGTATAGTCTTCTAGTCTAGGTAAGCTGACGCCAAATTTCTCAATTTGAGGTAAATTTTCAACTGGGACTTTGATACGCAATGCAACCGAGTCATTTTTGTTATTCTCTAAGACAAAACCATAACCTAGTAACAATTCTTCATTGCCCTTCTTACCATAGTTATTGAAAATTTCATTTCCAACTTCCAGAATCATTGACAGGTTGTTATTAAAAGTGAAAAATCCTGTTGAATCATCACAAGACCAAGAAACATAGGAATCTGGATCATGGTTCAAGAGATCAACCACTGGTAGAAGCATAGAATATTTCAGATCTGCATCTTCGTCGATCAAAATATATGGGAATGATCTTGATTTGAATATCATACAAGCCCATAAATAGCATGGAAAACTAGTCCATTCTTCAATGTTATACGTTGTGATTTGTTCGAAAAGCTCACTTTCAGTAAAATGACCTTCTTTGTAATTTTGATAGAATTTCAAATTTTTATCATAACACTTGTCTCTAAAACTTGAAGGAATCAATTGCACCGAGTCATACCACTCAACGACGAACTCCTCAAAAAATTCAGGAAGGGATGATCCCAAATTTGTTCCTTTGAGAGAAAGTTTTTCCTCTGAAGTCCAATACACAGGTGATCCAATATCTCTGCCTTCAGGTAAAATATCAATGTAACTATGCCAAAAACTTTGATTCTTCAAAGATCTTTGATAATTCAAAAAATGTTTTGTTATCGAGTTGATATCTTTCGCACCTTGGAAATCGGTTTGGAAAAGTTTCTTTGCCTGTTGAGGATGAAGTATTATGCTCTCCGGGATTGAAATATTGGGTATCGATGGATCGATTTTTTCATTAGCTAGAGCAATAATACCCCTATCAGGAGTTCTCTTGAATGAAATAGCATCATTAATCTTGGTTTCTTGTTTAACCGCCCAGTTTAATAAGGGTACAATTGACAGATCAGACATTGTTCAAATGATGGAGTCTAATACTTCAATAGCATCTGATGATCATCATTGAAATTTTGACTTTATCGTAAATTTTTTTTTTTCCTGATCTTACATTTTTTACAGATTCTCTTAGTATATAATAACAAATGGTAACTTCATAATATATCAAAAACTATTTTCACTACAAAACTAAGCAATACCTTCGAAAACAGCTTCGACAAGAGTCTGGTTCTCACCCCTGACTTCTGCTTTCATCATGACCACACCTTCCTTAATGTTAGCGGCAAATCTAATTTGTGCAGAGACCTTTGATCCGTCCAAGACAGATTTACCAAATAACCTTAAAGTATGAGAAATTGCCCCAGTTTTAACCTCTTCTGTATTGTTGGCTGGTAACATTGATAAAGAAGTGACGATTCTACGAACTATTTCTTGTAAATCAAGAGAGTCTGTAATGTTAAAGACAGCACTATCCCTCAATTCGAGTTCATCCCATTGTTTGGTAAAATCAGAAACAAAACTAGGTGCAATGAAATCTCCAGGTGTTACCAACAATTCTTCTATTTGATATTCATCTTGGAAACCTTCATCTTCTTCAACAGAAGCACCAGTACTTGGATCAATTTCTTTCGAAACGAATGACAAAGTGTTAGTAAACGAAGTCAATTCGAGCAGTTCTTGTCTCGAGAAAGATACGTAAACAACACCCTTAGAATCTGGGCTTAAGACATCAATTGGCATCAAGAAATCTTCCAGATATGTTTCCGATTCAGCTTGGGCAATGACAGAAACATCATGCAATTCAATATCGTGTAAAGTATTTTCAACATTGAACTGCAAGACCAAGTGCTCTTTGAATATATGTTTGACAGCAGTGATGACAAATTCTGTTCCTGTTTCAGTCAACTCGACAACATCAGAAGAATGTAATAAGGAACCGTACTCTGCCAATTCCGGAATGGCGGACAATTCCTGTGAGTATTGCTGTTGTGATAAACTTTGCTTCACCAAATAATTTGTCTCCTCCTTTTCTTGGATTTCACCTGTAGTAGAACTTTCCAAGTTTTCTTCCTCATTCTCCAACCTAGATACTTTTTGTTTCAATGCACTTGATTTCAGCTCTGCAATAGTCAAAGCCGGAACTAAAGAGATGTCGAAAGGAACTTCGAAGCTCTCTTTATCACCATTCAAGTATGCGCTCAATTTTTGCTCCAAAACAGGTAATGAGTACTTCGTTACTGGTGTCAATAACAGCTTCACTTGTTTCGACTTTACAGATTCGTCAATCAATTTCAATGACAAAGCTGCCCTGTCTCTAACCTCATCATCCACATCATTCAATGATCTACTCAATAAAATTTTGATGCTTTTGGTAACAGATTCATCACCAATCAAGGCAAACTTAGACAAGGATATAATGGCTGAAGATCTGACAATTGAGTTTTCTAAAACAACCCTGTTGTAAATGTGCCTGATATACAAAGTTGGATTTGTGGTCTTTGGGCCTTCGTTACCTAACAAATATAATATTCTAACAGTCAATTCGCTGTACTCACAATCTTCAATAAATTCACACAAATTCTCTAATGCAATATCTCTTGAACTTGGAACATAGTTCACCATATCGAATAAAGCTTCAACTATAGCACTCTTGAAGTTGAATCCACCATCGTCTCTTAAACAGTCATTCAAGAATGATAACATTGACTCGTGTTTCTCTGGGAATTTCAACGACAATGTTCTTATAGCATCAATAACGACAATTTTGAATTCGTCAGATATTTCGTTCATGAACTTGGAGATAGTTTTGATTAATCTATCGACATTATCAGTATTTCCTGTCTTCAATAAAGTGGTTATTGCATATGTAGAAATAGATCTGTTTGGATCATTGATCAAACCTTCTAACTCGCCATTACAAATGACAATTTTCTCTGGATTTTTCATTGCAATCTTATTCAAAAGTCTAACTGCACCAAACCTTGTAATTGTTCTTGGAGAAGTCAATAAACCTTGCAATGCATTGATAGCACTAAGATGTTGCTCACTTGACAAGGTTGGGATATTCAAGATAATTTTAGCAGCCTCCAACTCAACCATGTCTGACTTGTTTTTCAAATAATTTTTCAAAACCGGAAACAAAGTGCTTACTGTTTTCTGATCATCCTTGATGATTTGTCCAATGTAACGGATCAACTGAACGATAGCTAATGGGTTTTTGAGTGGACTGTTTGAATTGCTCAAGGAGTTGATCAATTTCGTCAATGCCATTCTATCGTGGTTTCTTAAATGGTACAACAAACCCAAAGCATGATATTGATAGATATATGTGGAAGATGGTAATTTGTTGGTACCGTAGTTCTCATGAGTTAAAAACTGCAGGGATGGAAATGTCTTAGTTGCATTTATCGTTTCCAGAGTTTCGTTGGTCCAACGTTTGACAACATCTTTTGAGACAGGCAATAAATGGTAGGAAGAGACTAATGCTGCTGATGAAACATTTGGATTCTTGTCTACTACACAATTTTTCATCAATCTCTCGGTTGCTTGAACCGTAGAAGCATCCAAGATTCTTGCTAATGTTCTGATAGCATTTGGCTTGTAAATGATTTCTCCATTTTGAATATCTTTCATAATTGAAGAGGTAACCATCAAAATATCCTCACTGATGACGGACAATTCTTTAATAGCCAAATAAACCAACTGTCTTAAAGAAGAATCCTTGTGTTGAAATAACTTCGAGATCGAAAAGAATAAGGTTGTAGCCTCTTGTGATGGGAAGGTCTCACCAGAATATAACAACCTAAGCAATCTGCCCAACAACAAACGACATCTCTTAGCATGTACTGGAGATGCGTTGAATGCTTGCAAACAATCTTGAAAAACGGTCATTTTATCTGGTAAAGAACCAGAATCGGCGTCTTCAAACTTCTTATATGAATGGGTCGACATCCTGATGATTATTAATTAAATCTTTAACGGAAGATGCAACCTAATCTGATTATAATCAAATCGAAAATGAAATTCCTGTTTAAAAAGATAAGTTCAACCTGAGCTTGCAACCTCAATTGCCAGGATGAAATGAAAATCGATCAAGTCTATGTTTACGTGTTGATTGATTCCTTTCGATTTTGAAAATGAAGGAAAAAAAAATTCAAATTTGGTTCGACCAAAATCATATCCAATTCGGCTGTTTTTGTATTTAGTAACACTACTAATATATCTAGACTAATGATATGACAGCATCACGAAAGATATCGTAGACCCTACAAGTCGAATGGATTAGTCCAAAAATAAAGAAAAATTCATCTATACAAGGTATTAAACAATGGCAAAAATGACAAGCCGCCATAGTTTCTTGATAATTAATAAGAAATTGAAACCAAAACACGTGATACAAAAATTATGAAAATAAGCAAATGAGTATAGTCAGTATGAAAAACAAGACACAAGTTAATACCGACTAAAAGCGCGAAAATGATGTTGATAATGCAGTATATAGCTGAATTGAAGAAATTGACCGACAAAAAGCACTAAAAAAATTCAGTTAGGTTCACTGATATTCACCAACAATTGAGCCAAACACCTTTTAGTAGCATTATCATCTCTTAAAGCCACACTAAATGTGGCATCTTTCAAAGGCTCTGGTAATGTTTCTCTCAAGGCTTTTCTTGCGTCAGCATTATCTGAAAGTCTGAGATAACACCTAACAACGTGTTTCAACAATCTAACGGTTTGTTGTCTTACTAGTTGCTCAACCATAGATTTCAAAACATTATTTACAGCATCAAATCTCTCAAAAGTAGCACAAACATGACTAAGTCCTGCATCATCAACAAGAATCTTTTGTACTATGAATATAGCAACTGTCTTTGAAAGTTCCGATGATGACTCCATGATTCTTAAACATAATGGGATTATCTCTGTTGTCAACAAAAATGATATCACTTCAGGAGTATCATTTTTTACTAATGCACCAATAACTCCCAAGGAAGTAAGCCTCAAATACTCATATGGCCTCTGTTTGGAAGTAGTGCTCAAAAAGGGATATAAAAAGAATGGAATGTGAGCACTTAAAAATGCGTTTCGTGTCTCCTGGTGTGAGGCAACACATTGTAATAAAGCCAATGCATTGCAGACTCTATTAGATGCTGCTGCACCGAGCTGTGGTGGCGATAGTAATGGATATACTGCAATAATTTCCTCCAAGAGAGAAGTCATAACACCAAATGAATGCCATAACACCAATGCCAAATCATCATATAATTCTCTTTTTTTACCCAACTCTAGTAAAGCTTGTTCTCTACTTGCTGCTGACCCATAAACCAACTCTATTATCCATTGATAAACCTTATCATCATTAAGTGCCTTGTTTGAGGCTGCAATCGGCATTGACTGTTGTTGTGTTTGTGCTGTTGGCTGTTGTTGTGGTAGTTGGGTCAACCCTGGTGCAGTATTGGCCTGTTGGTTAACTGGAGAGCTTGCCTTCAAAAGATTTTGAAGCGAATTTTGCAGCTGCTGTTGATTTTGTGGAATCTGCTGTAAAATATTTGGATTACCTTGGAGTAGAATATTCGAAGAATTTTGAAGTTGTGATGGTTGGTGTTGTTGAAGTGTACGATACAGCTGTTGTTGTTGCTGTTGCTGTTGCTGGATAGTGAACTGCTGCTGTTGTCTCTGCTGAAGAAGTTGAGCAGCTTGCGTTTGCTGATCGTTATACATTGGGCGATACATCTCTCTCTCTATGCAGTAGAATTCAAAAGATGATTGGATATCTGATTAAAGAATTGCTTTTCAGATTGGAGATTCAAAGAATGGGTTCGATGTGAATATGACACTATTCTATTGGAAGATGAGAGAAATATATTTAAGAGCTTGTTATTAATGACAATCGATTTCTCTTTACTCTTTTAATGCGTATAGTGTTAGAGTTACTCTTTATTTATTATTCTATCCCACCGAATATCGTTCGAGATCTTTTTTTTTTTTTTTTTTTTTTGCTTCAGCTAATTAATATCATGAACACTACCTCATAAGACAAAAGGTTAAAAAGCTATATTAATATACATACATACATTCACCACTCACTAATCCTGAAATGCACCTTTGAGTATCCCAATGACAGCTGTAGTGGCCACTTTGTCAGTTACCCCCTTCGAGATGGAATACTCCACATCTGCTAATTGCTTCAAGATTTGAGATAGTTGATTGGAAGTCAACTCATAATTTTTCAATAGCTCCACGAATGAACTTATCAAATCTATAATAGCTAGACCTTTAGACTTTCTGATTTTTTCCAAGCCTGAAAACAGTGACGAATATTCCTCCTTTAAGATAATTGTTAAGGCAGTCTCTATATCTTCAGGGTGTGCAGCACCGATACAATCGTATATCATCGATTTGGATATTTCTTCATCTTGATCTACAGCTGCTGCACAAGATTGTAAAACATTCAATGCTTTCCTCATATCTCCTTCAGACAATTTCAATAAAGCTTTCAAGGCTGCGTCGGAAACTTTCAATTTTTCGGCTATGATCACTTCATCTATTCTTTCTTTAATAGCTGATTCTTCTAAAGGTTGAAATCTGAATCTAGTACAACGAGACAACAATGCAGGATTCATCTTATGGGAGTAATTGGCCAATATACAAAACCGTGTATTCTTGGTATATTTCTCGATAACCCTTCTCAAGGCATTTTGTGCGACATTTGTCATTGCATCTGCCTCATCTAATATGATCAACTTGAAACCTTTACTAAAGATTTGCATTGTCGAGGCAAAAGTTTTGATTTGATCTCTAACAACGTCTATACCTCTATCATCTGATGCATTCAACTCCAACACCATGTTCTTATAATTCTTACCGTATATTTCTTTTGCCAAAGCTATGATCGTGGATGTCTTACCAGTACCCGGTGGTCCATAGAACAACAAGTGGGGCAATTTCCCTTCCTCGACAAACTTTCTGACTGTATCAACCACATTCTGTTGTCCGTGAACCTCACTCAAATTATTTGGTCTATATTTCTCGATCCATGGTAAGTTATCAGACGACATTGCTCTATGTTATACTGCTCTTAATCAATCAACTTTTTCACATCTATTTCTTCTTTTTGTCAAGACGCGTGGTCTACATTTTTTTTTTTCTTAGCATCTCTGCTCTCGATTCACAGCCCCAATTGCTATTTTCATTTATGTGCCTAGAAGATAGTTTTTAATCTATACAACTAGACTCTGGGCGATCAAACTTCACTGGCAAACTCAATGTGTAAGAAAATCAACCTGATTATCTTACTGATCTTGTTACTATTCAATTCCGTGATATCACAATCGATATTGAATGATGACACTTTCTTGATCTTGGATACAGATGAAGATGATCTTGTGAGAGATACCATTAGGCAAGTAAAGTCGGAGCCAACAAGTGATCAAATAGAATTTATCACAGTGCAACCCAAGAGAAATTTGTTAACTTCTTTAGAAGGTGCCGACAAATTGTCCGAATGGACACCTATTTCAAATCAAATTGGAGCAAACGAAATACAGTACTATGAATTCGTTGTTAACACAACACAAACAGGGTTGGGGGCATACTATGAAATATTGATCTTCCTTTCAGGTAATATATGCAGCTTTCCAGAAGATTTGGAAGATAAGAGTAGCCAGTTGGAAGTATACTATACATTTAATCAAAGTGATATGTTTAACTTATCGGCCATAGACACTTACTCAATCTTTGAATTCGGTTATATGCAAGCATTGGCGTCAAATCCTACAGCTGATCCCTTCTCAAACTTATATATAGCAGTGAAAACTCCCAGTGTAGACCAAAATATCACGGGTTTGTGGTCTTATGAGATGGGTATTTCTCAAAATGATTTAGTTTTCCAATGGGATGACAGGTCCTGGGCTACATTGGTGGATTCTGATGATCATTCAGCATTGCTTGTCACAGGTAACCTATCTTCACAGAATCCATCTGCAGCCAATGGATCTCTGGAAAATGAAGATATTTATAAGTTGCATATATACAGCACAGACTATAAGCAATATTTCGATGGTCTTGATCGAAGTTGGTGTGCATTTAATAGAGGACCAACTTTAATTCCGAAACAGATTATTAATACCAAATTGACGACAAGATTCGGAAACTTGAAACAACAGTTTTATGTGACAGGGTTGAACAGTTCAACATACTATGTTGGTTATCTTACACAAGACTATGGTGGTTCTGAATATGGTGGAACTATTTTCAGTCAATTTTCATTTGAAACGCTCGAAGAGGGTTCATGCGAATTGATTTTTGATTTAACATTTTGTGAAGGTGTTGCTTATAGTGTTCCAGCATCAAAATCCTATTTGAATGAAACTGATGAAGAATCATATGGAAATAAACCCCTTTTAGCAGCGATCTATGACAATCATACCGAAGAACTCTATCAAAATTTTGCAAAAGCAATAGAGGTTGTAGCATGCGATGATGAACTGGATTCAAGATATTCACCGATAAGAACATGCTCTGATTGTATCACATCCTACAAGAGCTGGCTCTGCTCTGTCACTATACCAAGATGTTCCACAAGAAACATTACCGGTTACAAGTACAGAGAAGTGGGTGCCAACCGGAACAAATTCATCGATGATGTTATTCAGCCACCGCAACCTTATTTTGAGATTTTACCTTGCATAGAGACTTGTCAATCAATTGTTATTGACTGTCCTTCAGATTTTGGTTTTGCATGTCCATCAGGGAATAAATCGATTGCCGTGGATTATTATTGGGATGCTTTCAACGAACATGGATACCCATCCTGCAATGATGTCGATGCAAGTACAGCAGCTGATACAAAGACAGCTGTTCTGCTTGTTCGGAGTGGTCTGGTGGGTTTTTTAAAGCCTGACTACAAGCTTCTAATAGGCTTGATAATTTCGAATTGGGTTATACTTACGTAGACTTAACACAAATGATTGTCATTATTATATTATATGATGTCCTATTAGTTACACGGATCAGTAATCATTTTGAGTGATTTCCTCCCCGGATTGTTTTCCCGGTTATATGCTATTGGCCTCCTTTCTAATCTGTTTGTGATTTCAAAGACCATCAGTTCGTGTGTTAAACTAGGTCAAGATAGCAATGAATCATCTATAAAAAAAGACCATTTCCTCTATTCGATCCAAGGTTATAGGTTTCGGAGGCCAGTTAGCAAAATACTAAAGCTATAGAAGTCTTGTGATATTATCTACAACAACTACAGCATCATTCAATATATATAGATAGCCGTTTCTACTAAATAGTTAATGCATTATGTTCGTTAAATTTTACGATCTACCTCTAATGTTTTGAGTTTCGTTGTGGCGGGTTCTGAGGTTTTTTCAGAGTTCTCAACATCGTCTATCGTTCTCTTCTGTGTATCAGATTTAATCTTTTCATCCTCACCATCATTATGTCCCTCAGATTTAATCTCTCCATTTTCACTATTTTGCGTAGCTTTATCTACTGTCTTTGACTCTATTATACTGGTCAGGCCCAAATCCTTTTTCGCTTTAATGAGCTCTTCCTTCACATTCACTTCAGATCCACTTTCCAAGACTTTTCTTAAAACTGCTCCCCATACTTTTTCATCTTCTTCAAAATCCTCCATTTTAAATACATTTTTCTTCAACTCCCACTCTGCTTGTTCTAATCTGGTTAACTTAACCATATAGGCCGATGAGGATAAAGCTTTTCCGAAGTCACTGATCAACGATCTAATATAAGTACCCGAAGAGACCTTGGAAACAAAGTGTAACAATGGCGCTCTAAAATATTCCGATTCGTAAAGTGCCACTTGATCTTCATCAATTAATTTCGGTGGCTCTACTGAAGTCTTCAAACCTTCTGTTGCAGCTTTCTCCATAAATTGTTTTGAAAAAAATAATTCATCATTATCTAAAGTTGGATTGTTGGACAATTTCTTATCCAATGGTACTCCATCTTCGTCAAGCTCGGATTTTTTGAAAAGGTAATCATGCTTTGTATTCAAAGTATCATCACATATTTCCATCTCGTAAACTTTCACTTCTCTTGGTTTGATTTTTTTGGGTAACGGTAGCCCCTTCCTTGCATATTCATATAAGGGCATCCCATCCATCTTTAATGCTGAAAAAATTGGAGGAGTTTGTGTTATATCACCAATGAATTTTTCTCTTGTATCATCAATCATTGTCCTAGTAATGTGATCAAATTTCGTCTTGAGTAAAATCTCACCCTCTGAATCACCGGTGGTTGTACTAGCACCGAGTAATGCTTCAGTTTCATAAACTTTCACACTCCCTGTAAGATAGTTTTGTAATTTTTTGGTACCATTTCCAATACCAACCACAAGTACCCCAGATGCCAATGGGTCTAAGGTACCACCATGCCCTATTTTCACCTTTATGTTTCTAATTTTTCTAGTAGAACCTCGACTACCAGCCAGTTTATAGTTTTGCCACTTTACATCTTGCATCAGCTTCAAATCTTCCGAAAAAATTTGCGACTCTGTGAACAACGACTGTATTTTATTCAAGCATGCCGCAGATGAGATCCCCGAAGGCTTCTCGATTGCAAAAACTCCATTCATTACTAATTTTGCAGCAGTACTCATCAATCTAAAGATTTTTCACCTAGTATATCAATAACGTAGTAGATGAAAAAGAGCGGAAAAAAATATTCTTTTCATACTTCTTTCCACGACAAACCAAAAAATATCAGCCGTGCAATTTGCGATAGACTTCGATGAGATCAATCAAACAGCATACTGAACTATCAGACAACCAGAATATATTGGGGCAAGAAAATTAATTGAAATCTTTGGCCAAAGGTATGATGATGTGCTGGTATTGTAAGTCAAATTAAATTTGTAATTGTCTATCAAAAATTTTAGATCTTTTTTGTTTTAGATTTATAATATTTAATATATTAAATGTTTTTGCCATTTCCCCAAAACAAAGAATAATCGATTTTGGAACATATAGACAGATATTCTATTTTATATATGGATTATATGGCGACTTATAAAAAAACCTTATTGGAATTTCGAATGTAATAATTGAAAAAAAAAAAATAGATTTTATGATAGGCGAAAACTGTTATAGATCCTAAGTCGGCACACCTTTTACTAATATTTGATATTACGATATTTTTGGGGGCATTGATAGTTACAGGAGATATGAAGAAACTAACTGAATACACATATAGTTTTAATTAAATAAATCATCATATAAAGATAGCATTAATAATGAGCGATTGTTGAATTGATTAAACCTATTGAGTTAAAAAACTCGGAACAAAAAGCTCGGAAACAAGCAAAAAAGAAAAACACCCCCAAATGCAAAAAAAAAAAAAGTATTTTATGGGGAGATATAACTCACAAATCAAAAGTATTTATCCTAGTTTAATCATCATCTGAGAATTCGGAACCAAAAGATGTAGAACTCATATAAGCTGGTAATTCTTCATTTCCATCACTGGAAGTAAACGCATCATAAGAAGGAGGTGAATCAATCTTTTCTTCTATCGGGTTATTGATTCTAGTTCTATTGCTCAACAGCGAACTATTTTCTGAGGTTGTAGCCCTTTTGTCTGACAATTTTAAAACTTCTTTGACCAGGATGAATGTTTTTTTGGTATACAATTTGATTCTCTCATATTTGGTTTTATGAACTGATCTTCTTCTCAAACAAGCTCTTTGGATTCCAATCATACTTGAAGCAGCACTGGAAGAAGGGGTTATCCCGTAATATGTATCAATTTCTTCAGCAATAGCAGCTGGACTTTTAGCAAAAGCTAATCTCTCTTCATCTGTGACAGGTGGAATGAACTCTCCCATACTTTGCATCTGTTCGTATTTTTGTGTGTGCAATAAAAGTGTTCTCTCAAGTGGAACCGCTTTCCAGTATTCCGGAGTAACTCTGGAATTGGAAATTGATTGTGAAGAAGGAGCTCCTTCAGAAGCAGAAAGATCAATAATCTGATTCATGATATTCAATAAAGATGATAGAAATAATGAAACTTACTTCTCATCAAAAATGGGGGAGAGGATCCATCAACTTTTTATATCCCATAGATTAAGACTCATTTTTTTTGTTCTGTATCAATTATTTTTCTAACAAAGTAAAAGACAGATCTACAGATCAAATATGTCATATCTGTCATATCTGCTCTGTATTTGATAAGTTACAAAAACTTATTAGTGAATCTTTATCGTTCTGGAATGAGGAATGAGAGGGTCTTTTTCCGACATGAATTGCCACAAATAAATAAGAAAAATCATGAATCAGACAATTAAATAATCATCATCGCGGAAGATAATTTTAACAAGTTTATTAAAAAATCCTGACCTTGGGGAATACTCAAGCTCATTTTCTGTACGTTTAGTTTTATTCTGACAAATGCGGGCAATACGGTTGTAAGTTGAAGTTTATAGTCCAAAGATCATCCTCTCTAAAAAATTTTCTTTAAGTAGCTAACGATGAAAGATAACAATACACCCAAACAGGAATATTACTCTCTGAAACTTGGTCATACCATATATTAAATAGTACTAAGCAATTTCATGAGGCCTATAAGAATTAAAGATGACAGTGCTCACTTTCAACATTCTTATACCAAAAGAGAACACCGATTTCTCCTTTCTGATTATCTATTTTATTTTGTTTCACAATCATATCAAACAATGTTTTTCGAAGTAGATGATAATCATCCAAATTATCGATTTGTCTGATCAAATCATAACAACATTGTAAGATTGTCTCATATTTCTCATTAGGACAAAACTCCAAATTTAAAAGTTGGGCATACACAAAAGTGGCTCTTAATGTTTTTAGCTCAGTTTTTGTTGCTAGAACGTTAGGAGGACAATATATGATATAATGAAAAAGCCTTGAGAAAATATAATCGTAAATACCCAGATTATTGGACAAAATTTCTCGTAAACAAATGGTGAATTGATTGATAGACAAATAAGAGGGATACTGATCAAATAATAGAGTTACGTATTCACGTAGTTCTTGCGGACTTAAAAATTTCAATTCAAGATACTCTAGCATGACAGAATGAGCAGTCTCTAATATACTGATAAATGGTTCAGCTTTGAGCTTGAAATATCGATTGTCAGGGGTGTTTATCAAGTCTTTAACCATTAAAAACAAATCATGCTGCAATATAGGATCCAAATTTTTCAACACTTTTTCAATGAGTACCAACAAAAACTTTAAGTTTGACGTTTGCACAGAGTTTATCTCCACCTTGTTAAAATTAATTTTTGTCATGAGTGACAAAATGATTATTTTTAAAGTTCGGCAATCTTTAGATTTCAAGTAGTCCACAGAGTAGTAGAATACAAAATTATAAGCATTGAACCCACCAACCCCAATCTTGTCGATGATATAATTTAAATGAAAGAAAGTCATCAAAATTTTCCTGCTCATAGAGCTATGAAATGGGATATCATTTATGCTCATTGTTTGATTAACAATGGATTCCAATATTACTATGATTGTGAATGTTATATTTTTCAAAAGTTGATCATCTTCCGAGAATGGCATTTCATTCAAATTTTCACCGAACCAGACTATTTTATCTGTTAAAACATTCAATATGATCAAATCAGTTTTTTGAGAATTCATAAATTTGATCAATAGGGCTAAATTGTTTAAATTTTTCAATACCGGATCATTTTTCCAGTTACCGATCATAGTGAAGTCCCCATTTCTTAATTTTTTCGTAAATATCAAATCCGATAAGAACAAACTGTAGTTACGAATCTCATTATGTATCTGGTCAATACAGAAACTCAGAGAAATCAAATTCGTAGCAAGAACTTCAAAGTTATCTATACAGGATTTATCACGATTTAGTGTGATATCTAACAGTTTTCTCCACAATTTGATGAGTTCATTATCCGGCAGGGATGTACCCTTATATGGTATGGTAGCTAAAATACCACTGATGACTGGTAAAACTTTCCAATGATAATTTGGATCATTCGTAGAAAAGCTTTTTATGGCATTGACCAAGCTCTTGTAAAACTTGGGGAAAGGTAAGTGGGGTACTGATATATTGTACTTGTGAAGAATTATGTAATTGAAAAGTTCGATAATCCTATAGTTCTCAGCCATAGAGACTATCTTTGAGTCATTGAAGAAGAGGGGACATTTGAGAAAGTTGAATGTGAGTAATGCAATATTTTGTTCATTTCTAATCGTTGGATAATAGTGTGCCAAATATGAAAGAATCATGGATGGGGTCGTGGTTAGAGATGGATTCACCAATTCTTTTATCACAAAATCTAGTTGCTGTGGTACCATTGGGTCACTCAGCAATTGCAGATGCAGATCCTGGTGCTTTCTCAAGACCAGCAACCCCTGTGGACCTAATCTCATCATCTTGCTATTCAAATTGTGGAGGTTCATGGTAGTTCTTTTATCGCAGTTCTTAAAAAAAAAATCACAAAACAGAAAAACTCAAAAAAACACCATAAAAAAAGGACTCAAGCCGATAATAATAATAGAATAAATACAAAAGAGATATATACAGAGA
This sequence comes from Nakazawaea wyomingensis, assembly GCA_030567715.1. Taxonomy (NCBI): domain Eukaryota; kingdom Fungi; phylum Ascomycota; class Pichiomycetes; order Alaninales; family Pachysolenaceae; genus Nakazawaea; species Nakazawaea wyomingensis. The sequence goes on from JAJLSQ010000009.1 coordinate 203,164, forward strand.
TATTTTTACAAGGAATTCATTAGCATGATTCAACCTATATCAAAGCTTATAACAATTTTTACAATCACAGTGTCAATTGTGATATCTTTATGTGACTTGAAGCATTTGTTCATATTGAGATATTCACCCTTTTTATCAAGCTGGAATCAGTATTACAGATTGTTCATTTTGCAGTTTAATTTCAACAATGAATCAGAAGTCTTGTTGTCAATGCTAATTTTTTTGAAAGTGTCCAGTGATATCGAGAGATTGTTTGGTTCATATAAATTTCTGGCTGTGATAATACTGTCATTTGCATACAACATGTTATTAATATTCTTAGAGATTCTAATTCCTTACAAAATAATCGGATTGAACATCAGAGTAAGTTCAGGACCAATTGGAATCATCTTCACTGTACTATCTTTTTATAATGATTTGATACCAGTGACATATAAATTTGTGATCAACTTTGGATCTCACAAATTTGTGTTCAATGATAAAGTGTTTGTGTTGGTTTTGGGGTTGTTGCTTCTTCTCAACCAAGGAATAAACAGTTTGGTTCCTTCTATAAATGGATGGATTATAGGAAAGCTTATTTTAAATGACATTTTGCCGGCAAAGAATTTAAAATTGAACTTTATCAAGAAACAAATCTTCAATTTCAAGATTAAAAGAACTCAACTGATTAATCTCGGGATGGTAGGTGAACAAGACAATAACCTGTCCTTCACAAGCAATGATGAAGGTGCCAACCCAGTTAGACCACTAGGTGTGCAGTTATTGGATACTTTCAGAACATGAAAGAATTTATATATACATATATTTAAATCAAGAGCTAAATTTAATCTATGGATGACATTGATGAATAATCACTAATATACTACAGTTTTGCCCCTTCTTCCATTCTCCTTTTTACATCCCAGTTATACACCCTCAGAACGTTAACTTCCATGGTTGTGATATTTTCTCTAAGATATTCCAAGTCCTCTATTGTCGTCTTTTGCGAGTCAGTGGCAATTTTTAATCTCTCTGATAACATATCTAATGCCTCATCTAAAGGATATTCAAGCATAACATCGGCTCCCAACCAGAGAAATACATTTTCTAAATTCTCAGGAATTTCTGCCTTTGTATATAGTGTTTCATTCAATTGATAATTGACATCCTGTACATTTTCACGGTTCTCCTTCAAGTTCTTTATTATATCTATGTTTTGCTTTAAATCAGGAATTTTTGCTTTCAAGTTTTGTAACGACACTTTTTTCGATTCTTCCATGAATTTGAATTGATTCAACAACTCTTGTAATTGAGCTAGCTTTGAGTCTATGAGTTCTTTTGTTGGAGTCTTGTTATTGATGAAGGCATCTATATCTTCAATGAATTTTGCTTGAGGAATATTTCTAGGGTTTTTCTCACCAGTTCTACCTGCAAAAGTTAGTAAAAGGAAGTTTTCCAATTGAGTATTCTAGTGATAAGATACACATACGTCAATTCAAGAGAACTCATTATGGGGACTGGTATGATGTGATTCAGATTTTTCTAATACAAAATCGATGTTTCTTCTCCTATTCTACATGTGAAGAAGAAGCCGTTTGAAGTAGTCTCAATCACGAATATCAAATCCACAGCCCCAAATATTATCTGAAAAGAATTGTTTGATATGATATAGACTACTCTTTTAAACATCGTCACACCACAAAGCATCATGTGATATGAATTAGGAGTCACCTCAAACGAAAAAGAAGCCCTAAAAATCTTTTTTTTTTTTTTTTCAATTTTTTCAATCTTTTTTTCAATTTAGTTAGAGACAAGGAAAATAAAAAAAAAATAAAAAAATTTGTTATACTGAAGTCATTACTGTTGTTATCATTATACAAGAACATTAACAAAAATGGGTAGAGATCACTTCGTCAAACAACACACCGGTTCAGGTCATAGAGAGGCTCCAAAGTCAGAGAATGTCTACTTGAAGTCATTAGTCAAGTTGTACAAATTCTTAGCTCGTAAGTACATTCCTGTTGTTATTTGTCAAAGATCAATCATGTTTTCAAAACCTCAATATAGTCTCCAATAAAAAAAGAATGGTTTCAAATGGTAATTAAGAAGACTAAACTTCTAGCTGAGAAGATATTTGTGGCTTTTATGCCAGTATCACTTTCATAGTATATCAATGAAGAATGAATTTTAAATGCTGGATTGGGTTCTATTTGCAAAAACTCTGAATATACATACAAGAGGATGATGATGACAATTGCTCTTTTTCAGTAGATATACTGGATAATAATGGACAATATACATTTCGTTCAGCGATGCCCGCCATAGCATTTTTCTTGAAGGTATTTGTTGTTTGCGGAGCCCCGTTTGTTATTTAAAATTTCATATCCTTTTGCCATGAAAGCTCATGCTTTGGAAGAGTTCTGCGAGTACTAGTTTCATCAAATTCATTTTTTTTGAACAGGTGCGATCTTTGAGCAGAATAAGGAGGTCCATTATTTTACTAACTTTTAATTAAAATAATAGGTCGTACCGATGCTCCATTCAACAAGGTTGTCTTGAAGTCATTGTTCATGTCTAAGATTAACAGACCACCTGTATCAGTCTCAAGAATCAACAAGGCTTTGTCTCAAAAGGGTGCTGAATCCAAGACCATTGTTGTTGTTGGTACCGTTACCGATGACAACAGATTGTTCTCATTCCCAAAGGCTACTGTTGCTGCTTTGAGATTCACTGCTGGTGCCAAGGCTACCATCTTGAAAAATGGTGGTGAGGCTATCACCTTAGATCAATTGGCTTTGAGAGCTCCAAAGGGTCAAAACACTTTGATGGTCAGAGGTCCAAGAAACGCCAGAGAGGCTGTTAGACACTTCGGTATGGGTCCACATAAGAACAAGGCTCCAAGAATCTTATCTAAAGGTAGAAAATTCGAAAGAGCTAGAGGTAGAAGAGCTTCAAGAGGTTTCAAGGTCTAAGCTTTTTAAAGTCGTGGATTTGTGTACTTCTTCTTGTTTGTATATTTCAAAAAAATTTAATTGCTTCAACTTCATTTCGATGTGTTAGGGCGTTTTTTTCAAAAATAAAAAAAAAAAAATTATATAATAATAAAGGTTTAAAGGGTTTTGATATGTGAATGGGACTTGTTGTTTGTATATAATTAGGAAAAAAAATTCTACTTAACTCTCAACAAGATTAAACTCACCGCTTTTCCCACCACTCTTATGCAAAACTTTGACATCGCTAATTATCATATTTTTATCCAGAGCCTTGCACATATCATAAACGGTCAACAATCCTACGCTAGCACCACATAACAGTTCCATCTCAACACCTGTTTTACCCTCGCACTCGACAATACTTTTGACTTTGACTGCATTTTCCAGAAGTTCAAATTCAACATTGATCTTAGTGATCATCAATGGATGACAAAGTGGGATAAGTTCCGATGTCTTCTTAACGCCCATTATAGCAGCGATTCGAGCCACACTTAAAACGTCTCCTTTTTTGTTCGAGTCTGATTTTATCAATTCGATACTTTTATCATTGGAGAAGCTAATGGTACCCACTGCAACGGCTTTTCTCTTTGTGACCAGTTTATCATAAATATCAACCATGTTAGCTTCACCTTTGGAGTTTACATGGGTCAATTTTATAGATTCATGCCTGACAGAACCAGTTGAAAATTGTCTAGCTTGATTGAAATTCCAGTTTCTAGGATTTTTAAGCGATCTTTGAAGATTATCTGAAAAAAAAAACCCAAATTAGCAATGTTAGTAAATACGTTGATGTCATCTTGCAACATAGAATTAATAATACTTTTAAACCTACCCACCAATTAGAATCATTGGTCTATTTGGCATATTCTCCAATTCGCCTAACCCAGCATGTTTTTCCTTCTTCTGTTTCACAGCCTTACCAACAACTTCTAAAAGTTCTTGATCATTGACACCATTTCTTATCAAGTCTTTTAAATTGACTTCTTCGTTACCAAATAAACAAACTTTCAAATTACCATCATTGGTAATTCTCAATCTCGTACATGTAGAACAGAAATTTTCAGTCATCGAAGTGATAAAACCTAGTTTGCCTTGAAACCCATCAACTTGAAATACTTTTGCAGTATCCCCATGCTTATGTGATAATCTATACACCTTTGGATACTTGACTTTAATGTTGCTTAAAATGTCTTCATAAGTGACCATTTTATCATTTGACCACTTATTTCCCCCAAATGGCATGTATTCGATAAATCTTACTTCTAATGGAGAGTCTTTAGTTAATTCAACAAAGTTGATAATTTCATCCTCGTTCATGCCTTTCATTATAACAACATTGATTTTAATCTTCGGTATCTTCAATTGTAAAGCCTTATTCAATGATTTCATCACCGCATTCAATCCATTTCTTCTCGTAATCAACAAGAATTTACCCTCGATCAATGTATCCAATGATAAGTTTAAAGCTGTGAGGCCATTAGCAAACAATTCAGGTAGTTTTCTATGCAAAGCGATACCGTTGGATGTAATACAAATTTCATCCAAGCCTTCAATTTTATTCAATCTCGAAACTAGCTCTACAATATCTTTCCTCACGGTAGGCTCACCACCGGTGAGCCTTATCTTAGTGACTCCCTGCGTGACGAATAAAGTAGCTATCCTGATGATCTCATCGGTGGTCAATAGTTTTTCACTAGGGGATAATTCAACGCCTTCTTCTGGCATACAGTATACACATCTCAAATTGCAACGTTCAGTTATGGATATCCTTAAATAGTTGTGTTGCCTATTATAATTATCGGTCAAGAAGTCAGAAAAGGGTTTAATTGTAGTCTTCCGTAACTCTTGTAATCTTTTTGGAATTGCTACTTTCTCATCCTCATGTGCATCGTGTTGACCACTGAAATGCGATAACTCTTTTACCGCTTGACTGCAGAATCGAGTCTGAGTGACAACACGTCTTGTGGTTAAGCTTCTTAACACATTCAATCTATTGTGTCTGTTCATAGCCTGAACTGTTTAGGATCGTGATAGAATATTAGTGTGATCTGTAAAGAGTATTTGAACCAATAAGTGTATAAACAAATAAGTCTCACTCACTCAAAATCAATAAAAAAAGACCAAATAGTAAGCAAAACTGATTAGCCGGAAAAAGTAATTGAAAAGCGGATCAACTGAGACAAAAGAATGTACTAATGATACATAAGTAGTGTACCAGAAAGTCACATAATATAATTAATTAATTATCCATCACTGATTGACTGCGTGCGCAAGCCAAGAAGGGCCCACCCACCCAAAAATTAATTTATATAAACAGCGAGAGAGATTGCTTGCACGATTAGAGTAACAAATAGTAGTGCACGATAAGCAGAATAAACCGAGTTAAGCGAATATGAAATTTCAATTGTGAAATAGCAAGAAGCATTGCAAAATAAACAAAGGTTTCGCATACATTATCAACAGCTCCTATACACATAAACACAGCATCATTTATTCACCATCATTCATTCTATTTCTCCTAATTGTGATCAGTCTGTGATCATCAACTGAATACATCCATCTTAACGATGTTTTCTCAAAGAAGGAGTCGCCAAGTTTCAGATGCTTCCTATACTGGAGTCAGTGGAATCGTAAGTATAACTGACTATTTTCCGCATACATGGTCCAATAAATCAAAAAGAAAAAATCTGTTCACTTACTAACACCCTTTTGACATAGCCTGGTAACAGAGCCTCTAGCAACGCTCATGCAGCTGCTTCAGCAATAGCTGTTGCTCTAAAAAAATCCAATGGTTCTGCCTTGGATATGCAAGTGCCTCCTACTCAATCGAAAATTTTACCAAGAAATTCAAACAGTTTCAGGGGATCTTTGAGGACAAGTAGTATACTGTCCTTCAACAACTCTAGAACCAACTCTAGGGTCAATTCACGTGCTAACAGCTTATCATATGTTGAAAGCCAGCACCAGCATAGACCTCATCATGCTTTGACACCACAATCGTTGAAAAGATTAGATGAGCAAAATGATATTGTATCGATTAGTTCAGATTCTTCTTCTAATTACGGGGATTTCAGCTCGGACTTTTCTCTCCCACCTCGTGCTCCTGCTAAGCATGATAGGGTCAAACGTCAGGTATCATTTTCTGATGTTTCATCAGAGATATCAATATTAAAGACTCCGGCAACATCACAACAACAACATCATAAACTTCGAGGTCCCTCAATGGCCCCAACACAAAGAAGAGTGAAAACTATCAAGAAGTACGTACCAACAGTCAATGGATTGGTCGCAGTAGAAGTTTCGGTGGAGGAAGAGGAAGCTAGATTGCAGTCCATACGGAACAACTCAAGAAATAGCTCTAGGAATTCTTCATTGAGGGGGCCTCCTCGTAGGCCAGTCAGTAGAGCATCATCCTTGAGGGAATCACAACAGTCCACTAGACAGACTACTCGTTATAAATCAATACCTGAAGAAGAACCTAAAGCTCAAGATTTGAAATCTGTTCAAAGCGTGAAAGAACGTTTGCAGAGGGAAAGAGAAATTTTGGAGCAACAATATTTGGCTAAACTTGAAGAAGAAAAATTGTATGAGAATAGGATTGAATTGCAAGAACTCGAATGGGAAAAACAAGAATTGGAAAGAATCGAAAGAGAAAGAGAAGAAGCTGAAACACTTGAGAAAATAAGACTTGAACGTGAGAGAATACAATTGGAAAAAGTTGAACTGCTGAGATTACAAAAAGAGTACGAAGAACAAGCACAGAGAGAGCAAGAGATAGAATTGGAAAAACAACGTGTTTTGGCTGAAAAAGCTGCTGCTGAGAGAGAAGAGGCTTTATATCTTGAGGAGCAACAACGTGTTCTAGCAGAAAAAGCTGCAGCTGAGGCAGAAGAGGCTTTATATCTCGAGGAAAAACGACTGACAGAAGCTGAACAAGCTCTAAAAGTAAAAGAAGAACAAGAAGCAGCTGAGGCAGCGGCTGCTGCATTGAAAGAATCTGAAATTCTGAACAATCAACAAGAAACTCCAAGTGAACTTTCCCCAGTTGTTGTGCTTCGTGTTGACTCTACCGCAAGTGAAATTGTTGAAGATGCCTTTTTCAAGCAAATCAATGAAAAAGGTGAGATAGATGAGGAGATGGACAACTCTATGTCTGCAAATTCTGCTTTAGACTATACAAACAACGGTTCCTCAACAGAGTTGGATGTTGTTAATGGTTATGGCAAGTACTCTAATGATTCATTTTCTTTCCACAACAACAAGGTCGGTTCTTCTTCTTTACCAACATCTGGGGATATGTCAGAAAATTGGGGAACAGGTACCGATATCACTGAAGTTGACTCAGCAGATGAGTATCCAAGAGAAAATAAAGAGGCAATGAGCATGGCAAAACATCTCCGTTCGGCAAACGAACTGCCATCGATGTATGCGATGAACCACTCTAATGCTATATCACAACAAGAACAAGAGCAAACACAACAAGATGAATCGAGACTTCTGTCTCAAACTAATCCAAATTCAAATATTGATCAACAACAACAACAACAACAACAACTCGTCATACCACCGAGAAGTGAAAGACGTCTTTCAACATCTTCTTATAATGGACATACCCTTACGAGAAAGAAATCGGCGTTGAAGCAATCATCAAGATACGTTCGATCACATCAGACGGAGCCAAAATCAGCGGCGACACAAGCTTATTTATCACTTACAACAGCAGAAAATACGAGGTTGAATGCTTTGAATACCCTGTCAAATTTGAGCTTAGTTCATCTGGAACAGCCAAAGAAAGTGATACGTCAACCTTCGAGAAACTTTCGTAAGAGCACTATCAAAGGATCTACTCCTAAGAAAAACCCTAGCGTTGATGAAGGTTATGTTAAGATGAGGCCAGTGACCATACACGTTCCACAACAGGTTTCACCAGGTAAATTTGTTTTGCCAAAGTCAGATGCGAAGAAGAAGGCTGATGAATTGTACAAGAGAGCAAACAGCAAACCAAGGCAGAAGGAGGATGACTTGAGAAAAAATTTACCTCTAGGGGAAAGAAGATCAAGTTTTGAAAAGTCTCAACAACAACAAGAACAGCAACAGCAACAGCAACAGCAACAGCAACAGCAACAGCAACAGCAGCAGCAACAACAACCACAGCCCCAGAAAAGGTTCACATTGAGGCAAGCATTAGGAGGCCATAATACTCAAGAACAACCTTTTGAACCAGAGCGCCGCTCAAATGGTAATGGTGGCTTCAAGTCGAGATTTATTGACTCTGATTCTGATGATGGTTTACCTGAGCCCCCAAGGATGAAATCGAAGGTGCAAGATCTGCCCAGGGACCGTCATACAACTTCTCAGTCGAGGAAGGGAAATAATACCAATGGTCGCGATGTAGATGATGAAAAAGTGAAGAAGAAGTTTGGAAAGTTGAAAAAATTATTTGGAAAGAATTGAGACACTTACTCTCGGGGAGAGTGATGTATTTGTATCACATTATTTGTTTTAGTTCAATTTGTTGTACCTTAGTAGTTTTAAATTATTAAATTTCGTAACAAACACCAGCAGCAGCTGATGTAAGCAGATTCCGCTTCAGATGCCTAATTTGGAAGATTTTTATAGAATACACTACTTATATCTCACGCTTAATTCATCTTTTCCGCGATGCGTAAGAGATAAAGAAAAGGAGGTGCACAGATATAAATATAGAGTTGAATCCAGAACAAGAACTTTTGAAGTCTGATATAAATAGTTCAGTTATATCTTTGTTATTCCTTCAGTATTAATAATACAACTAGACCATTCGGATATATGTATTTTTCAAAGAATAACTTTTTAGAATATAGACAAACCACCAGTAATCATAAGTTACATTAATTTTGGATGATCCGTATATCGTGCATAAGATAAGATAGATAAAAATTCAGAAAATCAAATACAATGAGCAAAGTTGAGATATTGACAAAACAAGACTACAAAAAAGCTGCTAGAACCTTGTATGAGTCATTTGATGATGATGATGTTGCCAGATTTACATCCAACCACTTGAAAGGTAATCCAGAATTACGCGAGAAGGTTGATTTAGCATTATATGAGTCTTATGTCTACTCCTTTATGTTGAAAGGTTTAGTTGTTGGTATCAAGGGCGAAAATAATGAGAATGAGAACTCATTTGAAACTGTCGCATTGTGGGCCACTCCTGATGGAGGTGATTTCGCGGAAGATCCATTATGCATGTTGAGAAGTGGATGGTTGAGATTTGCTTGGTTAACTGGTGCCGAAGGCCGCAGAAGGGTATTCAAGGAGATGTTCAAAGTCTTGCATGAAAATGAGGCAAATATCTTGGGGGATGATATCTCCAACACTTATACCTTGGTTTATTTGGGTAGCACACCTAAGGCGAGAGGTAAGGGTAATGTGCGTAAGATGTTTGAATATGTTTTCAGTAGTTATGTTGATAAAGACAATGCTATTGGATATTTGGAAAGTTCAAGCCCTAGAAACATTCCAATCTACAAGAAATTTGGCTTTGAACCGGTAAGGGATATTTGGTTAGGCGACAAATCGGATTCATCGGATTCTGCGATGATGACAGTCATGGTTAGGGGTATAAAGGGAGAGAAATGGGACAAAGCTGAAGCTGTTAGGAAAATTTCAAATTATATTGTTCCAAACTTATAATTCATAAATTACTTTTTTATCTATATATACATATCCTGAAAGCTTATAATTCATAAATCACTTTTTAATGTATATATACATATCTTGAAAATCTATTTACTCATGGAATAAATCTCAAAATGCATCTATTTACAAACCGAGTTTCACACTTCTACGATTAACCCAACAGCCTACCATTTCTCAACACTTTTGGTAATCCTTTGTAATGAGCCTTGTCCTTGCTGGTAATGATCAAAAATACACGTCCACTCTGGTTCATTCTACCAGTTCTTCCAGCTCTGTGCACCAAATCTGCCGAGGTTTTTGGTACATCGTACAAGATAACATTCCTAATACCGGAAAAATTTAAGCCTCTGGCGAGCAAATCCGTGCATACAAGAACTTTCAACACTTTTTCATCGCCATTTGTCTTTACTGGTGGTTTGATAAATTGTTCAAGTTTCTCCTTTCTCACCTCAATTGTGTCATCTCCATCCAAATTATAACACTCATGGTTATAAACGTGTCTTAATCTGCCAGTAACTTGTTCAACCTTATCCTTCTCGTTGACAAACACAATAACTCTTTTCTCATATCCTTGTTCAGTTCCATCACAGTTGATCGCATACAAAGCTTGCAGCAATGCCTTCATCTTCGAGCCTTTGTAAGGGGACAAAGAAGCATTGATCAATTTGAAATCGATAGCTTTAGGTAACTTGTGCAACTGCTTGGTTGTCACTGGGATATTAGTGGGGAACAACTTATTAAGACTGTTGTTGAATTGAGTGGTGATGGTCAGTGATGCAAATACAAGTGTTTCCAAGTTTTGCATATAGGAGATTGTCTTGTAGGTATCTTGTACCCAAGAGTCATCCATTAATGTGTCTGCCTCATCAACAACACAATACTTCACAGAGTTCAAAAGTCCTCTTGCACTTCCTATGTCATCATATCTGGTCAAACTCAATAATTTGGCCGGTGTCGTTACCATTATATCTATCCTGTTGGTGAAATTTTCTTTGAATTCCAAAAAATTTGAATTAGTATCCCACTTGAAAGCATGTATCGGCAACTCCAAATTGTTCAACGAGTCCAGAACTTGGTCAACCAACTCATGGGTCGGTACAAATATGATTGATCTTATGGAACTTCTCTTTTTGATAACATCCCATCTCTCCAGATCCATCTCTTCTCTTTTCAAATAATCTAACAACGGTGCCAAATAAGCCCAAGTTTTTCCAGACCCAGTCTCAGCAGCCAAAGTAAAAATCTTGCATTCATCAGATACTCTCTTCGACTGAATAGCTTTTATTGCGGCTACTTGTATCGCTGTAGGCCTCACTAGCAACCCATTTAGCTCATCCTCTGTCTTGATTTTTTTAGTCAATGATATGTTATTTTGATTTCTTAGAACTGTACTCTTCTTTATTTCACTTATCAAGCAACTTCTCACCTCAGGAAGCAATTTTAGAGCATTGAAATCATGGATCTTTTCAGCTAACTCTTGTAATCCTTCTACCTTGGCCAGAGAAGGAAGCTTCAAAGGTGCATATGAACCAAATTTATAAGGCTTTGTTGTTTGCTTTATATCTTTCTTTCCGGCTCGAGTTTTATTCAGAGACGGCTTCTGTAACTTCTTCCCTTTAGAGGCATATGCAAACGTCCTCAAAAAGTTTTTAATCATCTCCTCAACTTCTAAGATTTATATTTTGTATGTACGTACTGATGTGCATACCAGTATTGCATTCCCTGTGCAAAATATCAAAAAATTTTCTTAACTGAAAAATTAAAAAAATTCAACGCAAAAAATAAAAAAACAACGAAGACACCAGAACGAGAAGAGAAGGTGGAAAGAAAGGTATCAGATAGATAATAATGGCTTCAATTACCAGTCTTTTCAATAAGTTAAAAGTCCAACAGGATAACGATGAACACTTACAAGTGTATGAGACTTCCTCGAAAATCTTGGAGACAGCTTTTGAGCTCTCCGTATTAAGGACTTGCTTAGTGGCATTGATCAACTTAGATAATTACAACTTGGCCTTCAATATCTTGAATAAATATCCAACTAACAAAACCGAGTTGGTACACGAGAAGGCATATATTTACTACAAATTGAACAAGTCTGAACTTTTGGCCGACATTTTGAACCAAGATGATCTTGATAATCGTGGATTATTACATCTTAAAGCCCAATTCTACTACCAACAGGGCTATAATTCAAAAGCCTTAAAACTTTACAGAAGTCTAATAGAGACTAGTCCTGAAGAAGAAAAGTCAGATTTGAGCGTTAATGAGAGAGCTGTTATTTCCCAATCCTTAATGATGAATGATGAGGACGCTTCCGAGATAGTGCCTGTGTCTTCAGGGGATTCAAACTCCTACGATTTATTGTTCAACGATTCGTTGATAGAGATCAATAGAGGTAACCTTGAGAAGTCATTGCATCTATTGGAACGTGCCGAGAAGATATGTGAGCAAGCGGTTAGTCAGTATAAAAATGATGAAAAGTTTATCGAACTATTTCCGATTTTATTGCAAACAAGTCAGGTCTATTTTGAATTAGGCAACGTCGAGGAAAGCGAGAGAATTTTGGAAAATTTACTTTCTAATATAAATAGTTACGAGAGTGATGACAAATTAGCAAAGTTGTTGATTTTGAACAATTTGTATGCTATCAAGTTGCAAAATGCGAAGATTAACTACAATTTGATTTACTCAAACTTGAAATTTCCTACAATTTTGAACCAACTTAATTTGACAAAACCCCAATTGAAGAAATTGAAGTCCAACGAGAAAGTATTGAGTTTTTCCAATGGTAAAACAAGCTCAACGTTGTTTAAATTGATTTCTGAGGTAAATTTTGAGCAGAATGATAAAATTGTAGCCAAAAAATTATTCAGATTGGCAATGAATAACGACAATATCTCATTGAATTTATTGGCAGTACAATACAATAATCAAATAGGAAACTTTGATGCTTCTTACCTTTTGATCAATAATTTGATAACGGAGAAAATTTTGTTATGTACGCCTAGTTTGATACTCATACAAACTTATATTTATGAAAAGTTGAATCAAAGTGTTGAGCAGTTGTTAACTCTCTTTTGTGCATCCATTAATAAATATGACTTGACAGAAATTTCCACTTACAAAGTGTTCAAGGAAATCTCATTCAAGTTGTTGTCTATCAAACAGGATTCCTTATCATTAGAATTGGCACAGAAATTGCACAGTCTAAATCCCGAAGATAAGTTGATAGCTTCAATTGCCGTTGGGGATATTTCTAAATTGACTCCAGTGGAGCATTTAACTTCGAGCGTTGACGTTGAAGATTTAATTGCTAAAGGGTTGGATGAAGATGTCGCCAGCAAAAACGCCCTGAGATCTAGAGGCTATAAAATAACAAAGACCAAGTACAGAAGACATAAGAAAATACCAGAACATTTAGTTGGTAAGACAGCGGATTCCGAGAGATGGCTTCCATTGAAAGATAGAAGTTATTATAAACCAAAGAAAGGGAAAAAGGTGAATGCTACACAGGGAGGTACTGCCGACAACAGTACTGAAATTAACATTGCAACAGCACCATCTTCACTGGCTTCAAATGTTGGATCTACGACAACAAAAGGTAAGAATCAAAAGAAAAAGGGTAAAAAACGTCATTAATTTCTGTTATATGTATAAATAATAATACAACAGCATTCCCAAATAAATGCCAAATAATTTGTTAAAATCTTCTTTTCTGAGTCAATAACAACACCTGCTGATCTTAATCATGTAAACAATGTATCTTCTTCTCTCAAATATTCTCCAATATCTCCCTGTCTAAAAGCAGCAATACCATTTGGTTGCAAGTTTCTAACCTCACTTGTTGATTTTGCACTCACACCAAATCCCAATGGGATATCATGCATTGAAAACATTATCACTCCAGCATGCTCTGGAATATCTTCACTCATCTTACCAATATGTGCTTTTAATACATGATTTCCATACAAGAATGGCATCTCTCCATTTGGTTTGATCCACATCTTGTACTTTGCATGCTTGGCCATAACATCCAATGCGGTTATATGTAATCTGAATTTTCCTGTCTTTGTGAACTTACCAAAACAGATTCCTAATGACATCAATTTCGATCTCTCTATTGAAGTTGCGAATTTGGCTATACGTTCTGACACATAGTAAACTCTATCTTTTTGCAATCTGAAGACATGTGGATCCTCTTTGTTATCTATCAAATATACAATATTTCTTCCAATATAACTAGCAAGCTTTTCAAAGACTACTTTGGTCTCTTCTTCTGTTAAAGATCTCATCTTGGCCGTGAAGTCTAAATGTGTGCTATTCTTCTACTTTTAATGATGGATAACCTCTTCTCTCTATCATACCAGAAAACTTTTTTTTTGCGATAAATTTTTTTTTTTTTTTTTTTTTTGGTGAAAATTTTCATTACAAGAAGGGAAGAGAAGAGAAGAGATAGATAGATAGATATATAGATAGTTGATAAGATGAAAAGAAATAACTACATCCCTTCTTGATGACGGCCTTCTCCGTATAAAGTAATAGTAATCTACATCTTGCTTTAAACTTCCTCAGACAGACGAAGAATCGAATCTAACACTTCCTAACCTTTCAATCTACAATTATCATCTCTCTCCGCTTCGAATCTCAATTTTTCACTATAAAATTTTTTTTCTTTCTCTTTGTCAAGTTTGATTAGTTTAATCAGTTTAATCATTATACCAAGACAGTACTTGAGTTTGCATAATAAAGACATGGCAGAGGAACAAACAAAAGATGTTCAACCAGTTGAGGAGAAAGTTGCAGGAGTTTCAGAAGAATCTCTGGTTCAATCAGCCGTTCGTAAAAGAGAATCGGAATCTGACATCGATACCGATAAAACTAACAAGAAGGCAAAAGCTGATAAAATTTGGAGAGAGGAAAAAGATCTGTGGGTATGTTTTCGGTAACAATTTACTATCATTAGCACTTGAATTACTAACTGATGATGATATAGACGTATTGTTGATGAATCTGGGAACCCTGTTGTAGAAGAGAGAAGACCAAAGAAGAAAGTTGCATGTTTAGTTGGATACTGCGGCACCGGTTATCATGGTATGCAATTTAATCCACCATCCAAGACTATTGAAGGAGATTTGTTCGAAGCATTCGTTAAGGTGGGTGCTATCTCTAAGAATAACTCTAACGATTTGAAGAAAAGTGGTTTCCAAAGGGCTGCAAGAACCGATAAAGGTGTGCATGCAGCTGGTAATGTTATTTCTTTGAAGATGATTATTGAAGATCCAGATATCGTTGCCAAGATTAATTCGGAATTACCAGACCAAATCAAAGTTTGGGGAATTGAAAGAACCAATAAAGGTTTTGATTGTAGAAGAATGTGTTCCTCTAGAATATACGAATATTTGATTCCAACTTTTTCGTTTTTACCACCTAAAAAAAGTTCACCTTTAGGTAAATTGATTGAGGCTGCAAGAATCAAATTTCCAGGAGTCTCAAGAGATGATGAGGAAGGATATAATTGGTGGGATTCTGTGACAGAAACGTTACATAAGAACGACATTACGGATGAAGATATCCAAACGGCATTGAATGGTTTAATTGATCACCAAGAGGGTAAGCAAACAGAAGGCGGTGAAACAGATGTATCTAAATTGATCAAGAGGGTCAAGAAGATTGAAAATGAATGTAGAAGAGCTTACAGAATTAGTAAGGAGAGAATTCAATTGATTCAAGAGCTGTTAAACATATATGTTGGGCATCATAATTTCCATAATTTTACTTTGGGTAAAAATTTCAAAGACCCCTCGGCTAATAGATATATGAAGTCTTTAACCATTTCCGAGCCTTTTGTTATCGAAGGTACTGAGTGGTGCTCTATCAAGATACACGGCCAAAGTTTTATGTTACACCAAATTAGAAAAATGATTGCTATGGTATCATTAGTGGTCAGAACCGGATGCCCATTGGAAAGAATCAACGAGCTGTTCAATGCTGACAAAATCAACATTCCAAAGCTGCCTGCATTAGGATTGCTTTTAGAGCAACCAGTCTATGAAAGTTATAACTCAAGATTGAACAGCTTAGGATACAATCCAATTACATTTGACAAATATGATAAAGAGATGCTTGAATTTAAGATGACCAATATATACGATAAAATATACAAAGAGGAAATCCAAGAAAATGTGTTCCATGGCTTTTTCAATTTCATCGATGGATTCAACAACGGTGAAGTTTTCAGCTTTTTAACCGCTAGAGGCATAGAGAAAATTGATAATGACGGAAGGGAAATAGAAGTTCCAAATGAAGAAAAATCAGAAGCTGTTGCATGAAATCTATTTTGGTTTATAGTGTACTTTTAATGTGTTTATTTTAAGTTTAAGTGTCAGTCAGTTAATGTTAGTGATTTATTTGATAGATGTAATAATATCTGTTATAAAAAGATTCTTTCGAGATTAGTATATATTTTGTCAACAATATACTAAGTCAACAAAAGAAACTAAGATGGCAACACACCTCTTTCCGAAATAAACTTCGGAGGCTTAAGTAAGTTTTTTCAGAGTTGTATAGCCTTATAAATAAATACTCATTTTTATTTCCTCCTTCTAGCGTGATTCGATCACATGACTTTAAAACCAACGTGATTTTAGAACGCGTTTCGAACAAAACAAACACGAGTTTTTTTTCTTTTCTCTTCAAAATGAAATAATATATGAGTATCTTGAGATACTTCAGGTGATTCCTTAATGACCAAACTCCGAGTAGAAAGCGTAAGATGTAGTCACATTATATTTTCTGATGAATTTAGTTACTAACTTTTACAAATTCAGGGATCAACATTCGATGGATGCATTAGGGAATTTGATGGAATCCGAATAGACAACTTTACCGATACTGGGGAAGCCCAGACGCCACAGTTATTCTTGTTAAGTCATTCGCATTCAGACCACCTAAGAGGGTTAGATGCAAAAAATTTCCACGGTAAGCTCATATGTTCAAAGTTGACGTTAGAGATTTTGCGGAAAACAGCAAAGATACCCTCGACCAACTTCCAATATTTCAGAACTGTGCCAGAAAATCTTCCATTCACAACTCGACTAGGCAACGAAGAGATCCAAATAACATTGATTCCTTCTCACCATTGTCCAGGTTCAGTCATGTTTTTGATAGAATCAAATACCAAATCAGTGCTATATACCGGGGACTTGAGGGCAGAAGCTTGGTGGGTCCATTCATTAGATCAAAATCCATTTCTATTGCCATATATCAACAAAAGCAAGATCTTGGATAATATATATCTAGATACTACATTTGGTTATAGAAATGAACCTTTCATTGAAATGATGAGCAATAATGATGGAATTGGTTTATTAGTTGATATCATAAAGTCGTATCCGTTAGACTGCGATCAATTACAATTTTTCTTGGAAGAAACAACAACTGGTTTCGAGGAATTATGGGTGAAACTAGCATCTAGCCTTGATGTGAAGTTATACCTCGAAGAACTCATAGTGGAAAGAGTGAAGTTATTGAGAGAAGCTAAAGTCCCTTATTTAGATTATCTTTTTAGCAGATTATCAAATAAAATAGGTTTATTTAACGTTTGCAAGAAACCATTGTCAGAAGAGGATGACGGAGATTATCACACTAAGTTCTTTGTAAGAATTAGGTCAGTTATAGATTGCTCTTGGCTAGAGTTAAAAGCCCAATTTTGCCCAATAGATTTAAAAGATGTTGAAGAAGCGGATTTGATCCAAGTTGGAGTAACAAATCTGGGAAACAATATATTCCACTATCAAGGAACTCTTTGGCTTGCCCACAAGGATAGACTCTTACCTAATGAGCTACGAGTGCCCTTTTCAAGACATTCCTCATACAATGAATGCGTCAATTTTATCTCAAGCTTGAACACAAAACAAATATATGGCTGTGTGGATTCCAGGTTGACATGGGATCAAGGATTTACAATGTCGAGAATATTTGGTAATTATTGTCAAGGATTGGATTTCATCTTCGATAAAGAAAGGCAAAAGTTGTATGGTCAGCTGAATGATGCTAGAGAAGTGAAGGTTGTGGATAGGTGGAGTGAGAAATATAATATGAATATATTGGCGGATCTTAATAGAGATTCATCTTTTGACTTCAAGGGACAACATCAGGTGAGTGCTTTTACGAAAGAAATTGATGAAGACGATGTTGAATATCTTAATCAATCCCACAGATTAGCAAGCCTGAACAAATATTACATTGGAAGAAACATGGAGAACTGTAACAAATTAATACTACAGAAGAGATTCAAGATCAAAAATATGAAGAGAAAACAATTTGATGTGGGGAGAAGATTTTTATCAACTGCAGAAAGTTACAACAGCTTTTCTGATAGAAGCGAGGAGGAGAACAGTTTAAATCGCTATAAAAAACTATGCATAGATGAAAATGATTACAAATGTAGGCTTGTAATCAGTAATTTTAAAGATAGTTTTACTGAGAATGAAAAGCAAATAACAATCAACACATCACAGGTAATAAACATTGAACAACCGAGGAAAATTAGTATCAAAGGATTTCTTGATCATAGAACTGAAATCTCAGAGCACTCATGTTTCGAACTATTCCTGAATGATAAGTTTTTACAAGGAGAAAAATGTCTGTTGGATGAGCATGACATTGGTTGGTACAAAATAAGTTTGAAATGTACAAACAGATTCACTGAGTATATAACGAATGAAAACCAAATATAACTTTTTAAACTCCTCTTTGGTTAATTCTTGGACAAGAAATCAACCATTTAATATACAACGTAATAAAGTGCCAAAAAAGACAGACTCGAATTTGAAAAGAATGCTGCTTCAATTCTCACGCCATTGGTTACCACATTTGCAACATTTGAAAAAAGTCGTCATAGGTTCATCAGCACTTCTAATTTGCAACTGGAAGAAATAGGCCTTATCACCACCACAAGAGTCAAGAGGGCACTGAGCCGCTGTTTGATCAACATTTTCCCAGGCTTCATCTCCTCCTAAGACATCATCGACTTGTTTCCTCTCTAAGTCTTTACGTTCAAAGACTTCAAGACCTGTTATTGGGAACTCGTATGGGCAAGTGGGACAATAGAAACGATTCACATTATCTTCTTTTTTGTTGATCTACTTTGATTGTTAGTTTGATGAGAATTTTTTTCAAAAGAAGCTAACGAGCCTTATTTATGACATACTAGTAACATGTTCGAGCAATATGGACAGAACGACAACATAGTTGTTATTTGGAGATGAGATGATTATGGATACAACAATAGTAGATAAAAATGTAGATCAAAATTTTTTTTTTCTTTTTTTCCTAAATTTTCAATTTCATTCAAAACAGGGACTACGAAAAGATATACACACTATAATTTCATCAATTGCACTGAATTTCATTAACCAATTTTGTTAGGATATTTCAAGTTAGACCTCTCAATTGTATTAACCGATGGAGAACAACAGCATTTTTAGCTCTCCATCTAAGAAAAGAGATGGGGTGATGAGCCTATCGCCTTCGAAGAAGAAACATACGAGATTGTCTGCTACGCGGCAATCCATTCCAACGATAAACAGAGGTATCATAGCGACAACGCCAAAGAAAAACGGAAGAGGTGGGTTGGTATCACCGTCAAAGAGATCGAATACAGATCTCGATAGAAGTGCACGAAAGAGAGCAATTCTGACCAATTATGAAAGGTTGATGGACGACGATTATAGTGATTATGATGAAGATATGACTTTAGCAGATAAAATCATTGAATCGTCCAAGAGGGATGGCGGCCGACCTATATATCTTGAAAGCGAAGAGGAAAGTGAAGGGAATGATTTGGAAATATATCTGCCTAGTGTTGAAAATACACCAAATAAGAGACTCAAGTTTGAAGATGGTGTTAGAAAAATGAAGAAGATAGAGGAATCGGAGGAGGAACAGGAGGAACAGGAGGAAGATGAGGAGGGCAAGATGATGATGAAAAAGAGGAAGAAGAAGACAATGACGGAGAAGAAAATTGATATATTGCCTGTGGCACAGGATTTTGTGCCGACTCCAATACCCAAGGGAGATTCTTTATTCGTGTTGGAGAAGAAATTTGATGACCGAGCATTATTTTTGGATGGATTTGAAGGTTATTTCGAGCAGCATAAGACCAAAGTGAAAACATCAGGCAATACAATGTCACAATTGGTGAGTTTAGAATATGAAGAGTATGCAAGAAACATCAAGTTAATGGAATTAATACAGGCAAAGGGAAAGGAGAATTTGTTGAACTTGTACAGGGGCATGTTCAGACAATGGTACTATGAGTTACTACAAGGATTTAACTTATGTTTTTATGGGATAGGTTCCAAGAGGGATATTATTATTGAGTTTGTGCAAGAATTTCTCTTCCCCAGATTGAAAAAGAGTCAATGCTGTGTAATAAATGGCTATAATACAGAGGTAACTATTAAGGAAATTGTATCTACGGTGATTTCAGCATTGCTACCCAACCATGCAAAATACAAGTTTTCCAAAAATCCCCGAGATCTGATCAACTTATTGCTATCTATAATATCAACAAATTCCAGACCATTTTTGAGATTGGAAGAAGAACCCAAGTTGATATTGTTGATTAACAACATTGATGGTAAGCTGTTAAGAGATGAGAGGTCGCAAAGTATATTGAGTTCAATATCGCAATTGAGTTCTGTTTGGCTTATCTCTTCAGTTGATTATATCAATGCTGGATTGATGTGGGATTCATCAAAGATGTCCAAATTCAAATTTGTATGGCATAATGCTACCACATTTCATAATTACAACGTGGAGAGTTCGTTTAAAGATGCTCTTTCGTTGGGTAAGTCCAACAAATTCACAGGTTCTAAAGGTGCCAAATACATTTTATCCTCCTTGACGTCAAATGCCAAATCCTTGTTCAGAATTTTATTATCAAATCAATTGACCAATATGGAAGAAGAACCAGAGTTGATCAAAAAACCAGAATTACGAGGCTCTTTGGTTGGTTCTATCAAGTATGGATTGGAGTTGAAACATTTATTCCGATTATGTTTGGAAGAGTTTGTGACGAGTAATGAGGTGAGTTTCCGGACAATGTTGCATGAATTTATAGAGCACAAAATGTGCAACTTGGTGAAGGACAACAGCGGTACGGAAATAGTATTTATCCCATTCAATATGGATGAGTTGCAAAAATTATTGGAAGAGGAGCTGATGGAATGAAATTGCTTTTATATATATATATTTTTTTTAGATGTAGTTGATGATGATATATAATATCACTCAGTACATATTCTAGCTCCCTTATTGTTCCGATCAGGCTCACCCAATTCTTCCATTCGCCTTTCAGAAACTAGACCAACGTATTCTCTGAATGTCTGTACAGAAATGAGAATATAGAAGAAGAGCTTGTTGATTTAAAGCCAAAGTTTTATATCTCTTTGTGTACCCACCTTCCAATTTTATGTAATATTAATAATATTATATTACATCAATCCGTCGTGTGTCAAGCAGCTCAGGCAAAAATACAATAGGTAAAAGAAGTTGATCCGCTTTCTGTCGAACAGTTTTTCTTTTCCGTTTTTTTTTTCTGTTTTTTTTTTTTTTAATGTTTTTGGTGAGTTTAAACAAAATTACAAAAATACACACACAAAGTAAAAGAAACTAATACGTACTGGAAGGCAAAGACATAATGGAAAAATTGGCCAAAGGTACAGACTTGGTGGTCGGGAGACATAAAGTCCAGATCATAGACTACCTTGCTGAGGGAGGATATGCCCACATATACTCGGTGAAAGTGTCACCGCCCGTGAACAACACTGGCGATGAGGAAATTGACAACATTGCTTGTTTAAAAAGAGTCTTAGTTCCGGACAAGATGGGTCTCAACCAATTGCGATCAGAAGTGGAAGTGATGCAAAAGTTGAGTCATTGTGATTATGTGGTCAAATATTTCGACTCAAATGCATCCAGACAACCTGAGGGAACTGGTTACGAGGTGTTGGTATTGATGGAATTATGTTCGAACAAATCGTTGTTGGACTACATGAATCAGCGCATCAAGACAAAATTGACGAGAGATGAGGTTCTCAAGATAATGTTTGATGTATCACGTCTGGTTATGGAGATGCATAAATTGAAATTAATCCATCGTGATATAAAGATTGAGAACGTTTTGATTGATTCTCAAAACACTTTTAAGTTGTGTGATTTTGGGTCCACCTCGATGTATTTAAGACCCCCTAGAACGCCTCAGGAATTACAATTTTTGCATAATGATATCTTACATCAAACCACACCACAATATAGATGCCCAGAGATGATTGACTTGTATCGTGGCTTACCTATAGATAACAAGTCTGATATATGGGCGTTGGGTGTTTTCTTGTACAAATTATGTTATTACACAACTCCGTTCGAGACCACTGGAGAATTGGCTATATTGCATGCTCTGTACCAGTTTCCATCTAAACCAGAGATATCACAAGATTTGAAGAATTTGATCATCATTATGTTGCAAGAAAATCCACTGTTCCGTCCAAATATTGTACAAGTTCTCTTTGAATTGACCAAGATGATGGGAATATCTAACGACGAAATTGATGATTTCTATGGAGAGGGAGACTATAAGTTCCCTCAAATCAAATATGTGGTTCCTGTTACGGCTCCAAATGACCGTACAACATTTGATCCTCAACGTGAGACCTTGAATAGTGAAATATCTGGTGATATGGAGAAGAAATTTTATCAACCACAATATCAGCCGTCACACTCAGGTACCAGCACCCCTGCCCCTCACAGCGTTTCTTTGACTGTGAATTCATCAAAAAATTCAGAAATTCAAGATAATGCTGATACTGAGGATGATGGTGAGAAGCAGGGTGACGATGAAGATGAGGAAGAAGACGGAGAGGAGAATGAAGATGATGACGAGGATGGGGAGGAATATGCGGATGAAGAGGGTGAATCCGTTGAGGGAAGTGATGGATCGATGGATGAAATGGAAAATGTTGAGGAAAGATATCCTTCATTAGAAGATCTTACAGAGCAGAAGGTACTGAAACGTACCCCACAACCTAGGCTGGTACCGGCCCTGAAAACCCCAAAGCAGGAAGTTGTCATCTTAACACCCGAACAAGCGCATCTGTTACAATTGCAAAACTATCAACTGAAATTGTACCAACAACAATTACAATATCAACAACAAATGCAATATCAACAACAGCAATTGCAATATCAACAACAATTGCAATACCAGAAACAACAACAACTGCAACTGCAAAAAGTTTCCGGAATGACCCACTCTAAATCTGCTCCAACCATAAACACCCCGAACCAAAAGGAAAATGACAGCAGTATGAACTTTGTTGATAACTTGATCCAGTCTAAACAACAGCAACTTAGATCTGCCAAACCATCACCAGAATATCCACTGCCGCATATTTACCAACCGTCAGCGGTGCAACCAGCACCGTTGTTGAAGCTGCCGTTGCACTATCAACAATCGAGACCACCTATACCACTGCAGATGCTGCCGTTGGTTCCCGACAAGCAACAGTATCAACAGCCTCCACCGCTCCCCGAGAAACTACCATTCCAACAACCCATTCAAAGACCTCTTTCAGGAGAACAACAACAACAACAACAACAACAACAATTGTATCAAAATGTTTCATCAGGCTCTCAGCAACAGCAACAACAACCACAACTGTCACAACAATCATCTTCATTTTCAACAACCGATAATCATACACCACTAGACTCGTCCGGCACAAGAAGATCTCACAATCCCTTCCCACCTCCTTTGAGAAACATTCAGACAAGTCCACAAGCAAGTCAAGCTCAAATAAGTCCCCAAATGGGAAATATTCACATCAGTGCATCAGTAGGTGGACAACCTGGTCTAGTTCAGGACAGAAATCCCTTCCCCAACACTCCAGTGGAGGGAGATAAAAATCCATGGCATTCAGATGGAACTCCTACACAATTACTTGCCGAAACTGATAACTTTGTGAACGAAGAGGCACCACCAGGTTTACCGAAGAGGCCATATTCGCAGCATATGAAGACTGACGAGTCTAAGAAGGAGGAAATCACGGAGACAACTAGAGATGTTGCCTCCTCAACTTTTACATTTGACTCACATGATTCCAGTAGTGTTTTGGATGTTGAAGATGCCGAAGTTAATGAAAAGTTCGAGAATATGAGATTGCAACAGCAGAAACTACAAGGACAACAACAACAACAACAACAACAATTCACACCACCAGCGGTTGCAATACCTCCACAACAATCCCGTATCCATCAGGCTCAGCCTCCACCAGCACCACAACAACAACAACAACAACAACAACAACAACAACAACAACAACAACAGAATCAACATCTTCATATTCCACATCAACCGATACAAGCTGCTGTTATTCATGTCGATAGGCAAAGGGACTTTTCACCTGAGCACCTTAAATCACGCGAAGCATCACCTGAAAAAATGTCACTGATTGATCTTTCCCCTAGCAGATTGATAGTTCCAAATCAAGATGGAAAATCTCATTCGAGAAAAACATCCTTGGATTTGAAAGAAGAGGTTATTGACTTTGATGACCCTGAATTTGAGCAACAAGTGGATAACAAGAGAAGGTCAAGAAGGTCTTTATTTATCAAGAAGGAGCACCGCACTCCTCATCATAGTCCTCTTCCAACTTCTCATCACAGTCCTCATACTGCTGTTACCCATAATAGCCCAGCTACTGGACATGATAGTCAACATCGGTCTTCCCATCACAGTGATAAGAGTAGAAGAAGTCTCAGTCTGAAGAGAACTTAATCAAGTAAGCATGATATGGCAGGGAAATAGGGATATATTTTTTGGGTGAATCTTTATATAAACTTGACATACGGTCGATATTGCGACATACAACAACAAATTATGTTTCTATATGTATTAATGATATATTATTTTAGATGAATTTCTCTACAGTCTAATCGGGAATCTCATGGCTCACACTCAAACTGTTGTAACATTCATATACATAAATATATACTTCTATCATTCATTAGCAAGACATTTAGACACCGAATCACAGATTGCATGAAAAATCCAAACCGTTGGTAGTCATGTTTCGTTTTATTTCGTCTTCGAGATCCTTCTTATTGTTGGTTATACATGCCCTTTCTAGACCGATAATCTTCACCGATTGATCCTTCGTAACGATAATGTTTCTCCACAGAATATTATTGTGCACCACGTGCAAAGAATGGTGTTTCTGACCTCAAAGATGATTTTGTCCCTAACAAACTCCATAGTTATATATGTTTTTTTGGAACAGTGTATCCCTCAAAGGCTGTAAATTCTCGGACAAGATATAGGGACCGTGAAAGCGAACAGATGGGACACCGAGACTGACTTGGACATCTTCAATAGTTTCGTACCCATATACACGAGGAATGGAATCACCGTATAATTTTTCAAGGTGAATATATATCTCAATTTCATGTACGCAACAGTCTATTAGACGCTGATTTTGTCAATTGCTGGTTCGTCATCTGTCTCATAATTACATATGTTCCACCGAGAGACATCAAATATCTTGATCACAAAAATTGGTGGTACTTCTTTGATGCTGGGAAGAAAGGAATTTTTGCGAATCAACTTGTTCATAAATTTGCTTTGCATCGACTATTAATATCTGCGATAACGACACTAGGCCAAACTTGAGATTCAATGGTCATTTTTCCGAGTTCAACCTCATTATTATATAGTAAAATATAACCATCAAAATATATAGTTAGATGTAGTGATTGCTTGTTGGTTTTCTCCATGATCCTAAGTACGAGAGAAAACTGTTCTTTTTGAGGAATTCAAAATTGGTCTTTTTTCAGTTTATTTCATGATTCGTTTCACTTGTTCATGAAATTGTAGGGGTATAATTTTCCCTCTTTTCTGTGAATGCTGAATTTTTTTGAAGCAAAGATGGATTTCGGGTCCATCAATTGCTTCAACTCTATTTGAAATTCCACAACATTGGTTTGAAATGTTTTGAACCTGTCCACATCATTTCCCTATGATGCAAGAATGAGAGAATTTTCAAATCTGACATGATGATCAGTTCTCTCAACAAGATAATGATTCAGCTTAATTGTTGAGACTGGATCAGCCAATTTTGAAGTTGTCATGAATTCTGGATCGGTTTCTAATGGAAGAAACAGATTATAATCTGTGAGTATGAGTTAATTAACACCAGTATTGACTCACGTGGTGACAAGTTCTCTTATGATTATTTCCATTGTTATAACTTTGGATTATATAATCCGTCTGTTTCATTATTCGCATCACCCCCTTCGGCTTCTTTTTGTAGTCCTCCCTTTGACAAATTTTTCATATCTTCCTCAATCTGTTTGTTTACCGTCCACGAGGCATATATCTCACCAAGATCCATTGATGGTAACTCAATTTCACCGAAGCGGTCAACGAAATTATCATATCAGTCATGCGTTTGTCAAATCTTGCCCTGTAGCCTGATACCATTATTTGAATATAATAATTTATTATAAATTATATGAGATCAGGCTTACTCTCAAACCCCAAGAATAGGGTGGAGTAAATGCAGCCTTCCTTAAAAAACGGAGCCATAGCAATGGACCCATTTGAAGAGTCAGAAATTTTCATTTCTTTTTTTTTAAGAGAGATTCAACGTCACCCCCAAGACCTCATTTTTTCGTAGTTTTAAATGATGCAGAATTGATTCTCTGATTGGGTTGTATAATACTTGTTCAATAAGTATTCCCGATTCCAGCCTATGCAGAGGATCCATGAGTGTTTGAAAATAAGAATTTCTCCCTATTTGTAGATTAACATGTTCTCATTTCTCTGGCTCAATAAAGTTACTTTAAAATGAACGGGTTGGAGTTCGAGTAGCTTCGTTGATTGCAACTCTGAATCGATATGAATTGGCGTTGTGTACCTTTTTTTAACTAAGAAATTCAAGTCTTCGATTCTATAAGTCTGTTCAGAGACAGCCAAAGTATCATCATTCACACCCGTTTTCTTCAAAAGGGGATCTCCTTCGAAATCAGGGAATGGAGTTTGCTGATGTACTCTCCATTGGTCTAATGGAGACAAGGCATCATATTGGCGGTAACTAAAAAGGAAAGTGAAGTTGTCGTCATCTAGCAGTAAATCTTGAATATTCATGATACCTATGATTGTCCCTTGGCTGAATATTGCAAATGATGTTTTTTATATAATTCTATCAACTTTTTTTGTTATGTAGTTGGTGCCGCACCAAATACCAGAAAAAGAAATATATAACATAAATATTGGGAAAGTGAATGACAATAGTTATCAAACCAATCACCAAGAAAATAATTTAATTTAACTAGAATGAAGAAGACTTCTTATCTTGGTGCAAATAGCGATTGGCAATGTTTTTCTTAGACAGCCGGTGTTTCTGGTATCTATCTAATTAATTTTCATTTAAAATCAGCACAGTATGAATCTACTTATTACTGTCTACAATCCTTCAAAGATTCTGATATTCTCAATTATTGTCTGCAATAGTTCAGTTTATCTACTATTCTGACTGGCTCTTCCTGTTCGATACAGTTTTTCATTTTGAAATTTTTGATAGCTGAAAGGATTGTCTAGAATATCGGAGTTCAACCCAACCCCAAGTCAAAAAAATGCTTGCTTGAAAACACCCCTGGGAGATTCCTGCCTATTGCTCACCCATATGAAAGTTTTTTCTATCACATAGTCACTTACTTTATAATACATCGAAGATTTGCTTCTACATTTATTTTTGTAAAAACGAATAAACAAATGATATGATTTTTTATAAGAGGAAAAAAAATAAAACTAAAATTCTAACCCATACACCAATTAAGAAAATGAAAATGTAATCTATCTGGCTTCAACCCTGAAGTTCGACGTAATGAAAGGCTAATGACTTTGATGATAAAGATGATGGTTGTCGCTATTCTAGTTGCTTTAAACCTGCTTTATTCATCTGAGGGTATATTGTGTGGAAAAAAAAAAGAACTTAACTAAAGATCAACTGAGGTGAAGAAATGAGTGTGGAACTGCTTTGTTTATCTAATCAAAAAAATGAACAAACAAGACAAGCAACGATAATCATATAAATATTAGACTATGATCTCAAAGAGATGATGTTGAGAGTTTTCTTAAAGATGACTCTTGACAACTTCGATTGAAGTGAATGTGGATCTGAAGATTGAGTAAATAAAAATCAGTGATATTATACCACAGGTAACGTGTAATAACTTGCTCTCTGTCTTGGTCAACATATAGTGAGGCAAGTGGTAGTAGTAGTAGTTGTAAACTTCAGCGACCATTTTGGATATCTTGGGTTCTATTCTTTAGAGATTGAACCTGGACTAAGACGTTGTTGTTGTTGATGTTTAATAAGAGGTTGTAATCGGGTACTTTTTTTTTTATTTTTTTCTTAATTCTTTTCTTTTTATCTTTTTTTTTTGTGCTGTGATTTCTTAATATGGGGTTTTTTTTTGTTCACATATTTAGACGCGCAAAAAGCGTGTCAACCGAGAGAGAGTAAGAGAGAATATAGCTTAATTGCTTGATTGCTTGTTTTTGAGTAAAGTAACGTCAGAATTATTCTATCAGTCTAACAATATAATTAACATACATTTTTTTACACGAATTCCATCTTATATGACCAACTAAAACTGTTCACCATTTTATATGTATGAGTATTCTTTTATTAAAAAAAAATCCATGAATCTTTGTATTAGTGATATATATATATATATATCTATAAATGTATAAATGATCGATATAGAATAAATCTATTTACCAATTTTATAAGCGTAATCATTGACCATTCTTATATAATCACTTTCTCTACCAACAACATCATCAAACAGTTTAAAGAATTGCAAAACACCATCGATAAACCATAATGAGTTATCATTTTGGATATAATTAAAATGACCTCCAATATCGGTTTGTGCCAAGTACAAATAAGGATTCAGTTCGAATTCCATGGTTGGTAATATGATGGAGACCACTGGATCATCCAATGAGTTTAAAGCCATGAATGGAGTCTTGACGTTCAATAATTGATGAATTGGAGAAGCTCTACGATAATATTCGTACAGAGTTTGAAATCCATGTAATGGTGCAGTGAACAAGGAATCGAATTGATAAATTTTGGTAAATTTTTCCAGTTTGGCCTTGGCTAATCTTTCCTCAATATGTAAATCTGGGTTCATTGCAAGAGTATCTTTCTGTACTTCCATAAATCTAACGAGATATTTGGCCAACATAGGTGCAAAGACTTTGGAACCTAAATAAGTACCATGAATTCTATAACTTGTTTCGACAAAATCCCATGGACATCCCAGTACGAATACGGAAGTGATTTTGGAATTATCACCTTCCTCACCGATATAATTGGTCAAGACAGCGGCACCATATGAGAATCCAAGTAAGTGGATCTTGGAATTTGGATATTGTTCCAGAAGTTGATCAATGTAGAATCTGATATCATCGGTTGATAATGCCGTAAAACTATGTGGAGTAGTCACTTTGGATCTACAACAACCTCTTGAATTCAATACAACAACGTTAAATCCATTCTCGGATAATTTCTCGGCACAACCACGGACATGATATTCTTGTGAACCACCGAGTAATCCATGAATCATGACAACGATCAGTTTACCATTGTTGGCCCAATCTTGATGTAATGATTCAGATTCTTTCTTTGTCATATATCTGGTTCTAGGATGTAATCTTGGATAACCTTCAGGTAAAGTTTTAGTGTAATTCAGTTCGAATTCTTCCTCTGTCAGGTCCAATTTGACGACATAATCAACTGTGGTTTCACCATCATGCAAATGAGGATATTTCTCACTTTGTACATAGTTCAAAATGTCACGACCATACCAAACTTTGTACATCAGTTGTTGGTTTAAAGAGGAAGAGTACATGGCTTGTAAACCACCATTGACCAAATATGGTTTCAACTTGAATTTTGAATCTTTCAGAAACAGTGGAACTTTATCCTGTATCAAATCAGCTAACAAAATTGATGTCTCATTACCTGATCTATTCAATTTCACTGTTTTATCGTTATGTACACCAGACACGGTACCATGATACCCCCATTTCCAAAATCCTGACATTGTTTTATTTGATATACCTGTTGAATATCTATAAGTGAGTGCGTGTAAGTGTATGTGCAAAGATACAGTAGATGAATAGTTGTATATCTATATATATGATTATTATAACAGCAAAGAAATGGATAGATTTATCAGTGATAAGCGATGATGAGGTTTTTACCTGCAGTAGATCTTTTTTTTCTCACTGAAATATCAAACCGAAATTGCAAAAAAAAAAAAAAAAAAAAAAAGACGAAAAAGCAAAAAAGTCCAAAATATATCCGAGGCTAACAGCCGAAACGAGGGCTTAGCAACATCCATTCTCTTATACTTTATACTAAAATGATGTTTAAGAGTGTGTGATTAACCTAGATCAGTAAGACCGCAGATAGATATAGATAAATAAATAAATAGAGACAGATTTAGATCAACACATTGCTTAGGAATGTGTATATGCAAGTATAATATTGGTTTTTGTCCATTATTTGGCCGGTATTAACTAGTCAGTTGAACGCATTATGCAAGAGACAGATAGAATTGATAGATAGATTAGTAGAAGTTTGTGTTATTTGATTACTTCAATTTGTAAGATAGAGAGATTTGTACAGTGGACTAGACTAATTGACCAATTCATTCTATCTATGTATTGATCCGGGTGAGAGAAAATAGTACGAAGCCAGCCCCCTTTTTTTTTTTTTTGATTTTTGTGGTTCATTAAATGAGATATAATAATGAGTTGAGTTGTACACTATTTATGACAGAGTAATCCATAACCAAAGAAATCAAATGAATTTGGTCTCAGTCAATAGAAAGATAGAAAAATATAAGCTATGTAATCACTTGAATATTAGTAATATTTCATGTCTAATCAATCAAATATTACGTGTCAGGGAGGCACGTTAACAAAATGATTTAATTTGCAAGGTTAGGGGGGCCTCTAAAAATGGATAAACAGATAAATTATAAAGAGAATAATAAAATGGTTGAATAAATAGATATATTAAATTTTTAGGGGTCTTTATAAGTATCTTTTTATCAGACTAGATATATAGATATAAAAAGGATAAAAATGTGTCAGATCAAGGCGTACCGCCAACTGCTAGCTCCATCAATCTTGACTTTTAATGAACTCAATACATTGCACCCCATGTATTGAGAAGGAAACTTGCTATTTGCCAAAAATCCAGACCTTTAACTAAATTTATCTGTCTTGGAATTCTACTTTGACAATTATCAATCAGTTATTATCTAAGTTAATACCCCCATTTTTTAGTGTCATATTTTTTTTTTTGCTTTCAGTTATATCATTGAAACCACAGTGAACCAAACTAAACTCTCTTGCAAATTCATGAACTGTGTCATAATATGATTTCCAAAATCAAATAGATAACAGATTGTTCAAAAATATTGATGAATATTTTACCAATTGGTATCCTCTATAGCACATCTTTTCAACTGTACCCTCAAATTACATCATAGGAGAAAACAAAGATTTGTTTACCTCTTTTTCAAGAAATATTAAAACTTTCTAATCGTTGTTATATAATGCTCCATCTTCAAAAATTGGGAAATGGAAACTAAGTGTAGAAGGTTTATCTTTGCACTATAATGGTGGCAGTGTACCCACACATCAATTACACCCAATCCGTGCAACAGCTAAAAAGTAAAAATTTTTCTCTCAATTGTGTCTTATTTACACGACTTTTATCATTGGTAAATAAAAAAAATTATTGAACAAAAAAAAAAGCTTTGGACCGAAACAAAAAAAAAATTAAGAAGAGTCTTAAAGAAAGCGGAGATCAATCATCTTATTATCATTCAAGCAAGGTTTGTAAAAAGGTAGTAATAATTTATTTTAATAGTGATAGAATTATAAATTATAAAAATAGTAATGTTATCAATTGCCACAACAGCACTGAGGAAGAAACTTCTATCCAACAATTTGATCTTCACATCCACCACCACCACCACCAGCAGACCACTTAACCAGCTACTGATAATAAAACGCAAACAACTGCTCAGAATGTCCTCGACAATCAACGATAATAATCAGCCCGATGATGTGCTCTTTCATGTGGAGAATCAGGCTAGAATCATCACTTTGAATAGACCTTCCAAATACAACGCCTTGAACACTTCGATGGTGTCGAAAATTACACCTAGACTTAAGGAGTTCAGTAAGAGTGAACAGGCCAATTTGATAATTTTAAACTCTTCTTGTAAACCAAGTTTTTGTTCAGGTGGTGATATCATTGCCTGTACCAAGTTGAATACATCAGGTCAAAATGATCAATCTATTGATTTCTTTAACAAAGAATACAATTTGAATTTTTTGTTGAGTACTTATAACAAACCAATCGTGTCAATGTTGAATGGTATCACCATGGGAGGTGGTGCTGGATTATCTGTTCATACCCCATTTAGAGTTGCCTGTGAGGACACAAAATTTGCCATGCCTGAGGCTAATATTGGATTTTTCTCAGATGTTGGTATGACTTTTTACTTGAACAAGTTGGATTATAACTTGGGTCTTTATATTCTGATGACTGGAGATATCTTGAGCGGATTAGATTCATTTATCGCTGGTGTTGCCACTCATTATGTTCCATTAAGAAAATTTGATGAATTGACAAAGAGATTATCTCAAATTGATTACAATTTCACCGAAGATCGTGATCAATTGGAATTATATCATAAGATTAATAATACCATTGAGGAATTCCAAGATCCAATTCCAAAGAATTATAAATTTAAATACTCCGTTGAAGAGTTATCCATTATTGAAAAATGTTTTAATCCAACTTATACCGTTGAACAAATTATTCTGGCTTTGACAGAGAATGGTTCTGAATTCAGTAAAACAGTCTTGAACAAGTTGAGTGAGAAATCTCCTGTATCATTATATTTGATTGTAGAGATGTTGAGAAGATCAAGAGATACAAATATCCATGAGGCTTTGAAAAATGAATTAATCTTGGCTGCAAATATGATGATCAAACCAGAATATAATGATTTTAATGAATGTATTACAAAGAGATTGATCAACAAGAAATCAACCGACATCAAGGACAAGACTCCAATTTTCAAATTTGCAAACGTTTCAGAAGTACCAGTAGATACAATCAACGAACAATTGTTGTCCCCATCAATTGAGATGACAAATATTATAGACTCATCCTTGTTATCACCATCAGAGAAGTTGAACACTCTGGAATATAATGAAAAAACTCCAATTTCAAAACTGTTGGCTTCATTGGAAATTGAGAATTTCTTCAATTACACTTTTAGCGAGTATCCACACCATTATCAATTACCAACTCTGATTGAATTGAAAAATTACATCACGGGAAACGATAACAGCAACAGAGCTTATGCGGTTAAGAGAGATGAGGTGTTAAAATATTTTAACAAAAAGTATAATGGTAAATTAGGTTTGGAATTTAAGATTGACATGGTTTTGAAGAAAAATACAGTGGGTTCGAAATTCGATTCACTGTATTTGGAATGGGTTGACTAAGATGTGATTGTCCTTTTCAATTCCTTTTTAACTTTTTCATTTGTTATTTCTGCCCAATCTTTTAAAAATGTTAATAGTTAGTGTTTTTTTTCTTTTTTGTATCCCCATCCATGTATATTCATTCTTTAGAGAAGCTTTCTTATAACATTAATTTTTTCTGCAAAAAAAAAAAAGGGGAAACAAGTCCTATGAAAACCTGCTTGCTCTATGTATAAGTAAGAAAAGGATTATTTAATCAGCTACATGTGTAAGGATTTTTTCACTAGATCATGAACAGTTGATTGCCATCTAGACCAAAATAGATATTTAAAAGAATATAGAAAAAAAAGTAAATTGAAAAAAAAAAAAAAAAAAAAAATTTCATATAGAGATTACAAAAGAAACCCATCAATCATCTCTTTATCACTTATCAAAACATCCGAAACATGTCAGTGGTGAATCCTAAGAAAAGATTATCGTCGGGATTATCTGTTACCTCGAAAGTCTTTGTCCGTTCTAGAAATGGTAATGCGACCAAGATTGTTAGAGAACATTATTTACGTGATGACATCCCATGCTATTCTCAAGCGTGCAAAATTTGTCCCAACATTGTGAAACCAAACCCTGAGGGCGAGTTACCCCTGTTTACTCTCAGTGATGACCCTTTGAAATTCCCCGGTGTTGGCAAACATTATGTGATATTGGACACCAATATCGTGTTGAACTGTATTGATTTGATTGAACATGAACAAGTTTTCTACGATGTCATAATACCACAGACCGTGTTGGAAGAAGTGCGTAATAAGAGTTATCCCATATATATTCGGTTACGGAACTTATGTAAGACTGATTCCAAAAGATTTGTTGTGTTCCATAATGAGTTTAACGAGTTCACTTATGTAAAGAGACAGCAAGGCGAGTCGATTAACGATTACAATGATCGTTTGATCAGGAAAGTTGCCGATTATTATAATGAACATTTACCAACAATCAGTACTATTTTGATCACCAATGATAAGGATAATTTGTCCAAATCATCAGAATTATCTTTCAACTTGGTGGATTACATTTCCAAATTACCAAATGCCTCTGAATTGATGGATTTGATCCCTCAACAACAGGATTTCCACGCCGTTAAGGAGATCAAATATCCTGATTATTATACCACTTCTAGATTAATGGGTGGTATTCAAAATGGGACTTTACACCAAGGTATTGTCAACATCTCGTCTTATAATTTTTTACAAGGTACTGTCTCATTGAACTCGCTTTCGAAACCTTTATTTATCATTGGTAGAGAGAATTTGAACAGAAGTTTTAACGGGGATTTGTGTATTGTAGAGATCTTACCCAAGTCTCAATGGAGAGAGTCTTTACAAGATATCAATAACGATGATGAGGAGATTAATGAGGATAACGATTTTATCATGACCGATCAGGAGAGGAAACTCTTAACCACTGAACTGATCAAATCTCAGAATGAGAATAAGATCCATCCAACTGGTAGAGTTGTTGGTATTGTCAAAAGAAGTTGGAGACAATATGTCGGTACTTTATCCCAGATGCTGCTGGGCTCTTCTAATGGTAATGCTATGAAAAGTTGTTTTGTCAACTTGATGGATAGAACATTACCAAAAGTTCGTATTAGAACTAGAAGAGCACTGGATTTGGCTGGTAAGAGAATTGTTATTGCCATTGACTCATGGCCATCAACTTCTAAATATCCAGAGGGCCATTTCGTAAAGAGTTTAGGAGATGTTGAGAGTTCAGAAGCCGAGACGGAGCTGTTGTTATTAGAGCATGATGTTGAATATAAACCGTTCACCGCCAATGTCTTGAACTGTTTACCAAAAGAAGGATCAAATTGGTTGCCATCTCAGGATGAAGTTGAAAGAAGATGGGATCTTCGTGAAAAATTAATCTGTTCTATCGATCCACCGGGATGTGTCGATATAGATGATGCTTTGCATCTGTTGGAGTTACCTAATGGCCATTTTGAAGTTGGTGTGCACATTGCCGATGTGACTCATTTCGTCAAGGCAAACACTGCGATTGACAAAGAAGCCGCAAGTAGAGGTACCTCTGTTTATCTTGTCGATAAGAGAATTGATATGTTGCCAGAGTTGTTGGGTACAGATTTATGTTCATTGAAACCGTATGTGGAGAGATATGCATTCAGTGTGTTGTGGGAATTGGATGAAAATGCAGACATCGTCAATGTCAAGTTTAACAAGAGTATAATCAAGTCCAAAGAACTGTTCAGTTACGAAGCTGCACAATTGAGAATCAATGATGCATCACAACAAGATGACTTGACCAAAGGTATGAGGATTTTATTGAAATTATCGAAAAAGTTGAAACTGAAAAGAATTGCCAATGGTGCTTTAAACTTGGCATCACCAGAGGTTAAAGTCCATATGGACAGTGAAACTGCAGATCCAAACGAAGTTGAAATTAAAGAGTTGTTCGAAACAAACTCTTTAGTGGAGGAATTTATGTTGTTAGCCAATATCTCAGTAGCTACCAAGATTTATGATCTGTACCCTCAAACTGCCATGTTAAGAAGACATGCGGCTCCACCTCTGACGAATTTTGAAGTGTTGAACGATATGTTGAGGGTACGTAAGCATATGAATATCTCTTTGGAAAATTCCAAACTGTTACTGGACTCCTTGGATCGTTGTGTTGATCCACAAGACAAATATTTCAACACTTTGCTTAGAATCATGTCAACTCGTTGTATGATGGCTGCAGAGTATTTCCCATCTGGTTCATACTCATATCCGGAATTCAGACATTATGGTTTAGCGGTGGATATCTACACCCATTTCACTTCTCCAATTAGAAGATACTGTGATGTTGTCGTTCATAGACAATTGGCTGGATCTATCGGCTACGAGATGTTGGATATTTCTCATAGGGATAAAGCGAAGATGGAGTTGATTGTGAAGAATATCAATAAGCGTCATAGAAATGCTCAATTTGCTGGAAGAGCATCTATTGAATACTACGTTGGGCAGGTCATGAAGAATAATACCGAGAACAGACAAGAGGGCTATGTCATCAAGGTGTTCAGCAATGGTATTGTGGTTTTAGTACCAAAATTCGGTATTGAAAGTTTGATCAAGTTGGATGAAGACTACAATTTGAAATTCGACGAGGAAAATTACGCCTTGACCGTGACCAGCAGAGATGGTGAAACCAGAACCTTGGGTGCCTTTGACAGATGTCAAGTGGAGATCAAATCTGTGTTGGATGAGTACAGTGGGAAGAGAAAAGCTTATATGTCTATTGTATAGTAAATAGGAGTAACGTTGAGAAAATTTTTTTTTTAAAGATCTTTTTTTTTTTGTAATGAAAAGTGTCTTTAGAGAGAAGGCATTATAGAAAGACATATATAACTGATCATTTCATCAAAGAATTGTAATTGAAAGAGATGTCTAATATTGGTCTTCAAGTGCGCCAAGCGGTACCATCCATCGACCCTATAGTAGCAGACTATGCTGTAGGGTATATACAGCATATTTCAAACTCCACTGAAGACTCAGTTTTGGCTCAACAGTTGGATATTACAAAGGAGATGACATTTATCGAAGAGATGTTAGCCAGTGCCGGTGGTGATAAGACTAAGATCACTAAATTATCCGAGAAAGTGCAGGAGATCTTGAATAAAAAATTGCAAGATAATATCTCAAAGTTGTCTATAACTGGTGATACTTCCAAGAGGTTGTTGGATATCAACCTTATCCATAACCAACAAAGAGATATCAACTCTTCATTACTGTTATTACAATCGACCAATGGAATTGAACACACTGGAAGGATGATGGAGACAAGAGTTGATAAGAAGAAATTGCAAAAAGCTGAGGCCAAAATTGCTAAGAAAGTGGCCAAGAGGGCAAACAAGTTTGTTGAATATGAAGCCTCCAAATTGTTGAATGAACAATCACAAGAAGATTACGATTCCTTCTTCTTGAAGATCAATCCTATTGACTTTGGTTCCAGTGCTGGTAAGTCCAAGGATATCAAACTTGAGAACTTTGATTTGTATGTAGGACAAGGTCAAAGAATTTTAAGTGATGCCACATTAACATTGGCTTACGGAAGAAGATATGGTTTGGTGGGACAAAATGGTATCGGTAAGTCGACATTGTTGAGAGCTTTGTCGAGAAGAGAGTTGAATATCCCAAAACATATTACTATCTTGCACGTTGAGCAAGAAATTACAGGTGATGAAACGCCGGCATTGCAAAGTGTGTTGGACGCTGATGTTTGGAGAAAACAGTTATTATCTGAAGAATCAAAGATGAATGAGAGGATAACGGAGATTGAAAGATTGAGAGCAGAGTTTGAAGAAGGCTCATTGGAGATTAAGAAATTGGATAATGAAGCGACAGATTTGGTTAATCATTTGGATGAGGTTAACACTAAATTGAACGAGATGGAAAGTGATAAGCTGGAGGCCAGAGCTGCCAGTATCTTGTACGGTTTAGGTTTCACTAAGGAAACCCAGAATAATCCAACAAACTCCTTCTCCGGTGGTTGGAGAATGAGATTGTCCTTGGCAAGAGCTTTGTTCTGTAAACCAGATTTGTTATTATTGGATGAACCTTCGAATATGTTGGATGTTCCATCTATCACATATTTGGCCAACTATTTGCAAGGATATCCATCAACTGTCTTAGTAGTATCGCATGATCGTGCATTCTTAAATGAAGTTGCCACAGATATAATTCATCAACATTCAGAGAGATTGGATTACTACAGAGGTGCTAACTTTGATAGCTTTTATGCAACAAGAGAAGAAAGATTAAAAAACCAAAAGAGAGAATACGAAAATCAAATGGCTGTTAGACAACATTTACAAGCCTTTATCGATAAATTTAGATATAATGCCGCTAAATCATCTGAGGCTCAATCAAGAATCAAGAAATTGGAGAAATTACCAATATTAGAGGCTCCACAGGAGGAAAAAGTCGTTACATTCAAGTTCCCAGACCCAGAAAAATTATCACCTCCAATTTTACAATTACAAAATGTTACCTTTGGTTATAATCCTAAAAGTCTTTTGTTACAACATGTTGACTTGGATGTACAAATGGATAGTCGTATAGGGTTGGTCGGTGCCAATGGTTGTGGTAAGACAACATTGTTGAAGATATTGATGGAACAGTTGAATATACTAGATGGTAGTGTTTCCAGAAATGGTAGATTGAGAATTGGTTACTTTGCCCAACATCACGTCGACTCCATGGACTTGTCTTTGGATGCCGTGTCATGGTTACTGAAAACTTATCCAGGTAAGACTGATCAAGAATACAGAGGTCATTTGGGTTCTTTCGGTATCACTGGATCATTAGGTTTACAAAAAATGCAACTTTTATCTGGTGGTCAAAAATCGAGAGTCGCATTTGCCGCATTGTGTTTGAACAACCCACATATTTTGATCTTGGATGAACCTTCTAATCACTTGGATACTTCTGGTTTGGATGCATTGAGTGAAGCTTTGGATAACTTCAAAGGTGGTGTCTTGATGGTTTCCCATGATGTGCTGATGATTGATAGAGTTTGTAAAGAAATTTGGGTAAGTGAGGATGGAACGGTGAAGAGATTCGATGGTACCATCAATGACTATAAGAAGTATATTTTGAACAAAGCTGGGGAAAATGGTGTTGTCAAGACGCATTGAAGTTCTCTATATATACACATATATCTTTAACTGTGACATAAATTAATTAGATAGTTAATAGCTTCAAATTGTATAAAAGTGAAGAAGTCAACACTCACGCGCGTATTTTATTGATTTTTTTTTTACGAAATAGTCAACAAAAAGGCTTATTGAATTAAGGGGGCCAGAAGCGATGTACAAGAGATCTCGTCCAAACAGCAATGGCTTCACACCGTTTAAACCACCGAGGATGACTAGTTCCTCTTCGTCTATGAGTGACCAGCTGTCCCAGAAAGCTAAACCCGTAGAAGAATGCACTAAGAGAGTGTTAATGCCGATGTACAGTAATCCACTGAAGAAGATCAAACATGAAGAGGTTCGTCTGCTGCCAATTGAAATTGGAAATGCTCTTCAAGATAACCCCAAGATGTATATTGTGCTATGGAGAAAGAAGTCATCGAAGAAAAACAAGACGTGGGGTGGAGAAGGTTTGATGATCGTACAATCTAATGGTACAGCTACGTTTCGGTATGATCCAAATGGAGGTGAAAATTACAAAGAGGAGGGAAGATCTTTATCAAGGGTAAACATTGATGGGATAATTTCAATGGGAAGCTTTGAACTAGAAGTTGATTATCGGATTGAGGACCCAATAGAGCTAGAAAAATACCAAAAATATTGTCACAACAGAACTCTGAAAACAGTTTGCATTGAGTCTCATTCACAATCACCATCATCTTCGCAGATTATTCTTTCTCAAGAACTACCACCACCACCATCACCACCAACAAGAGTTGACCCCATGTCTGTGAAATCGAGGTTCAAGCCAGTAGTGCCCACCAAGAAGCATCCATTGACAAGATTGAAAAGAGAGCCCCTTTACGATCCCAATGTTGAGAATTCTTTGGTGATGCCCAAACCACCAAATGTGGATGAGAACGAAGTGATTGATGTTGTGGTTGATCCAATTTTATCCAAACATTTAAGGAAACATCAGAGAGAAGGAGTTGTTTTCTTGTATGAATGCGTGATGGGATTCAGGGACTTTGACGGGAATGGGGCTTTATTAGCCGACGAAATGGGATTAGGGAAAACTCTTATGACAATAAGTTTGATATGGACTCTACTACGTCAGACTCCTCATTTTAACCAACTGCCAGTTGCTCGTAAGGTTTTGATTGCATGTCCGGTAACATTAATTGGAAATTGGAAAAGAGAATTCAAAAAATGGCTCGGACTTCAACGAGTAAGCGTATTGACAATCAATGGGAGTAACAGTGCAAAAGCTGATAAGTTGAGCATTATAAATTTTGGTAGAACAAGGGTATATCAGGTGTTAATAATGGGTTATGAGAAGATAATGAACATGGCAACTGAACTTGAAACGGTCTCCTTTGATTTGTTGATATGCGACGAAGGTCATAGATTGAAAAGCGGACAGGGCAAAACTTTGAAGATATTGAACTCTTTGAATATCGACAAACGAGTACTACTTACAGGAACTCCAATTCAAAATGATTTGAATGAATTTTATAATATTATCAACTTCATAAATCCAGGATTACTTGGAAAGATATCAAAGTTTCAAAGGGATTTCATGAAACCAATCCTTAGATCAAGAGAGATTAATTGCAGTAACAAACAAGTAATTCTGATGGGAGAAGAAAAATCTAATGAGTTAATTCAAATAACCAAAAACTTCACATTGAGACGAACAAATAGCATATTGCAAAATTTTTTACCGCCAAAGACAGATATAATCTTATTTGCACCACCTACAAAATTACAATTAGCCTTATTCAATCTAGTTCTGCAATCAAAATTTTACAACACCGCAATATCGAAAAATCATCATAACGATTCTTTGAGTCTTATTATGACATTTAGGAAAATCTGCAATTCGCCATGCTTAGTAAGTGGTGATAAATTGTTTCAAGATATTACAGCAAGTGACGGGAATCCATTGGAACTTTCGCGGAAAGTTGCAAGCGGAAAGCTCAAACTACTTGTTCAGTTATTAAATCAAATCAGTAAATTGGGGGAAAAAGTTGTACTCATATCAAATTTTACTCAAACATTGGATGTTCTTGAAACTATTATCAAACCTCAAGGGTTTAGCTTTTTGAGGTTAGATGGATCGACTCAGAACAAGAATCGTGATAGAATTGTAGCAGAATTCAACAATTCATCTGTCGACTCATCCTTTATCTTTTTACTTTCGGCAAAATCTGGTGGTGTAGGGTTAAATTTGATTGGTGCATCTAGGTTGATATTATTCGATAATGATTGGAATCCAGCAATAGATTTACAAGCTATGGCAAGAATACATAGAGATGGACAAAAGAGACCTGTTTTTATTTACAGATTGTTGACAACGGGATCCATCGATGAAAAAATATATCAACGGCAGTTGATGAAAAATAACTTGAGTGACAAGTTTCTTGATGGTAAAAATGATTCAAAAGATGATCTATTCGACTATACAGATTTGAAAGATTTGTTCACATTGGATACTGACACCAATAGTAACACCCATGGGCTTTTAGAGTGTAATTGCTCAGGACTAGGCGAACTTATTGAGGAAGAAGTAGAGGACGAACCAGAACTGAATCCGAGCGATGAGCAACAAGAGGCCATAAACGAAAACTCTTGGATGTCAGCGTTAGATTATCAGCAAGCATCACAAGATCAGACTAAGAAACGTAATGCGATTAAACGTTGCCTCAACGATTATAAGCATATAGATCCTATTAAATGTGACGAATATGAAGATGAAGTCCTTACAAGAGTGATGCTGAATGAGACAAATAAAAAACTAATTAGTTATATTTTTATGAAGACTCAAAAGAGACTAGATGTCGAAAGCTCTCCTTGAAAATATATAGCATAAAATTTTAATTATCTAGAATCGACCCCCAAAAAATCCTTTTGCATCATTTTTGCATCATTTGATTCATCCTCTTCTCCGCTGCTCTGGCCCTTTGTTCTCTCATCAACTTAGTCCTCTGCAGTTCGGTCAATTGATTCATATCATTGGCGATTGATGTGACAACTCCCAAGGATTTTGGTGGACCAAACTTCTTATCGTGGTTTTCAACAACTTCCTGCTTGTGCTTTGCTAGTTCTTTAGCAATCAGATCTTTTTTATCTTGCTCTTCTTGCAACTTTATTTGGTTATCCTCTTCCATGAATGATTCTTTGGATTTGGCTTCACCGACATGCGCATCGTTCCAATCACAGTATTCTTCACCTAGGTTGTAACGAACAATTTGAAAGATTTGCTTCACTTGTTTGGATGACGCCACATCGTATGGAGTTCTATTCAATGCCGTTTTCAGACATGGATTTGCCTTCAAGTTTGTGATTAATACTTGCACCATGTGAGTGTGACCATTAGCTGAAGCGTAATGTAATAAGGTCGGTGTGGTATTGTAATTTGATGTTGGTTCCAATTTGAAATCTGGTGATAGATTATTTTTTTTGATGTAGGATATCAATGCTGGAGCTCTTGATTTCTTGATCAAGGCAATCAATTCTTCTGACCGTTTTTCTTCCAAAATTTTCGTTTTAATTTCCTTTTCTTGATTTTTGGTGGAGTTTGATAGTATTTCTTGTTGTTTCAAAAGCTTCAGTCTTGCCTTTTCATCTGTCTTTGGAACATCCAAAACTTTCAGGTATGATAAGCTGATCCATGCCTTTCTGATCTCCGACGTTGTAGCTCTCTTTGTGGTGAATGGGAATGTTCTAATTCTGTCGTCATTGTTTTTCAACACCGACCCTTCATATCCTATCATAATATTCCTGTTGGAGCTACCATTGGCCCTTACAAAAATGGACTGACAAGTGTCCAAATACTTCTTCCAACTACTCAACAATTCTCTAACCTCTTTCTCCAATGCAGCTTCATTGTAACGTCTCAAACTTGAACCTGCAGAATTAGCTTTACCTCTGGCATTATCACTTGTACTTTGAGAACCACCTTGTTTTCTCCTTGTGGTGTATCTGTGGAAAGTTTTGTGTTCAATAATCTCGACCGATTGCTCCAACAATGATTCTACGGAACCAGCGTTTCCCTTGATAATTTTCCGCTTGTGTGATATTATTGCTCCAGCAAAATGACCACCACCGATCATGAGTAAAGCAGAGTACTTCGAATTTTGATTGGAGTTATTCCAAGTCTTCAAATCAGAAAGTGGATCCAGATTTAAACCTTTGGTGGTGAAGGTTGATTTATATACCCCAAAACATTTTGATGAAGGTAGCAAAGATGACTTGAACAAAATAAATGGTGATTTCGTATTCAAGTAACTGACATGATTCCCCTCATCTTCATTTATATCAAGTTGTTGTAATGTGTCATTTGCTTTTTCATAAATTGTATCTAAAGTATCTCTCTCTTCTGATGATTCAGAGCCACTAAGACTTTCATCAAGTTGATCGACTATTTCTTCAAACTCATCCTCAGTGACAGTGGTTAACTTGTTCAATTTTCTCTTGATGTTGAATCTATGATAGTCAGACTTATAATGATCTCTAACAATCTCTAGATCATCTGAGCTGAATCCACACGTGAGACATCCTTTTTCCTTTGAGTTTTCAATCTCTCTGTTGGTTATCGCTTCTTCATTAGATTGTAATGATTTGGAAGTTAAAGTAGCTGTCGGCACCGATGCAACAGTTAAAGAATCAAAATACATGAGCTCTAAAGAGTCCAATATCTTAGGAGGAATATCATAGACATATAAGTCCTTGACATGAATATCCAAGGGATCAATACCTTTAGACATTGTTAAAGTTTTGTGCTATGTATGTATACCTTTCTTAATGACT
Source organism: Nakazawaea wyomingensis (assembly GCA_030567715.1). NCBI lineage: Eukaryota > Fungi > Ascomycota > Pichiomycetes > Alaninales > Pachysolenaceae > Nakazawaea > Nakazawaea wyomingensis. Next base: position 246,974 of record JAJLSQ010000009.1, read on the forward strand.
AATTGATATTTTAATTTTAATTTTTCAAATTGATCTGTCAGAAATGCCAAAAAAAAAAAAGTAAAAGTTGAAAAAACTACTTGTTTAAATTAGATACTAGAATTAAATACATGACTTTTTTGTGAAGCTATTTATATGTATAAATAATGGTTCTATAGCGAACCAATTCTATGACACTCTTGCAAAAACCATCTAATTTGTTCTGGATCCATAAAAGGATGTGTTCCATGGCCAAAATTGATAATATAGTTTTGTTTTCCTCCTCCAAAACCTTTGATCATTGCTTCAACTTTTTCGGTAATTATCTCCTTGGTACCGTACATGATTCCAGGATCCAAGTTTCCTTGTAAAGTAACTCTTCCTTTAGAGACTTTGACAGCATCTTCTGGTTTATATGACCAATCTAAGGAGACACAGTTATAATTAGATTCACATAATTGATCCAATGCATACCATGATCCCTTGCTGAAAATAGTGATAGGGATCTTCTCATTGATGCCAATTTCTTTTAATTTGAGCGGCAACTTAGCACTTATCTGTCTTATATAGGGCAAAGAGAATTCTTCAAATTCATTTGGACCTAATTCACCACCCCAAGATTCAAAGACTTGTAACATTTGAGCACCAGCTTTCACTTGATAAGCCAAGAAATCTATTGCCACATCGGTGATTCTTTGTAGAAGTTGATGAGAAGCCTCTGGGTATTTATATATCCATTCTTTAGCATGGTTGAACAATCTTGATCCACCACCTTCAATCATATAAACCATAAGAGTCCATGGTCCACCGCAGAAACCCAACAATGGAACCCGTCCATTTAACTTCTTTCTTGTCATGGTGATGGCCTTGAAAGCCCAATCCAATTCTTTGAGTACATCCACTTCTTGGTGTAATCTTTTCAAGTCTTCAGGTGATCTTAATGGGTCCACGAAATGAGGACCAACTTTATCGAGCATTACCACTTCCATACCCATAGCCTGAGGAACAACCAAGATATCACTGAAGATGATGGCAGCGTCGATCAAACCATCAAAATGATCAATGGGTTGGATAGTGATTTCTGATGCAATCTCTGCATCATGACAAGTTTCGAAAAAATCACGACCACCTTTCACTACATGGTATTCTGGAAGGTAACGTCCAGCTTGTCTCATAATCCAAACAGGTGGTCTCTCTACCTTTTCGCCTCTAGCAGCTCTAAGAATCAAGTCATTTTTCAAAGGTGCAAATTCATTACTGTCAGATGTCATTACGTCGGTTGTTCTTGAATGAATGTGATCTTGATGTGATATAAAGCAAGTTTACGTAATGAGAAGAATTTTTTTATTTTTTTTATTTTTTTTATTTTTCGTTTTTGTTCAATTTTCGTTTCCAAATTTATTTAAAGAGGTAAAAATGAACGAAGAAGAGAAGAGCAATCAAATGATCAAATGAGATGTGATGAATTAAAAAACTATTGTCTAGTATATAGTAAACTATAGATATAGTTTTCCATATTGAGTAGGGACTGCTTAATTTATAGTGAAATTTCTATCTGGGGACTCTGCTACAGATATTTCGATAACTGATATGTATATGCCTGTGGCTATTTGTTATCTGTCAAGCCTTTTAGGGCCATTTAAACATTTCCATGAAATATATACATATTCTGTTATATACATGAGTCCCCAGTGGTTGATCCTGTACTTGAAGGTTGATACAATAAATTGGTATATATATATCAACCCACTTACTTGTCAAACCTATTCATTTCCCCCAATCATGACCGATATTTGGTCTAATTACAACCCAGTCTATTGCTAGATTAGAAGTACATATCGTTTAGATTTGGATATCCTTTTAACATATATATAGAATCAGCTATACATGAATCTCAAGAGCTGCCAATAATAGGTTGTTCTAATCGTTTAATTAAATCATCGTCTTGTCTTACTGTTATTATATTTATCCCCTTACTCAATCAAAACAACAGTAGTGCATATTGTATCAACACAGCCTAAAACCAAATAAAATTGATAAGGAGATTAAATATAAACAAAAGAGGATGGTAAGGTGGTGGTGATATTACTACAGGAGAACAAGATAAGATATAGTTATCCAATTGTCTTTTCACTATGAGTAGTGGAGACCAACCAGGTTTTTTTGTTGCCTTCTTGAGATCCATTTTTGGATTCAGGAAGACCACTTTATCTCTCCTAGTACTCTTATCCTATTTTGCATCGGTTTTGATAACCATATATTATGAAAGACAAGCTTTACTAGTTCCATCTTCAGAGCCACCAATTTTGGCTTCCTCGTGGTTGGATTTAGAAATGATAACAAGACTGCCTCATCCATATGGCTCTCATGCTAATGATGATGTTCACAATTACATATTGGGAAGAGTTCAACATCTATCAAAGACTCAGACTTTTATTCTATACGATGATGACTACGGTTCCAGGTCAATTTTCAAACAGATTGATGTGTTCAATTCTAACAATGAAGCAAATAGAATCATCTATTTTGAGAGTGGCAACATCTTGGTGAAGATTGAAGGTAAGGATAAGTCGTTGGAAGGTATTTTGATAAGCGCACACTACGATAGTGTACCAAGTTCTTATGGTGTCACGGACGATGGTATGGGTGTAGCATCAATGCTCGGTATTTTGGAATATTATTCCTCCACAGGTGAACAACCATTGCGAAATATAGTTTTCAACTTCAACAACAACGAAGAATTTGGTCTCTTGGGAGCTTCGGTATTTTTCGATCATAAATGGTCAAAATTAGTCAAATATTTTATCAATTTGGAAGGTACCGGTGCCGGTGGGAGATCAATCTTATTCAGAGCCACAGATAATGGTATTGCTAGTTATTATAACTCTGTTAGATCTCCATTTGGCAACTCTTTATATCAACAGGGTTTCCAAAGTGGATTGATTAGAAGTGAAACCGATTATAAAATCTACCTGGAAAATGGATTGAGAGGTGTCGATATCGCTTTTTATAAACCGAGAAATTTATATCATACAAAATTTGACAACATTCAAGGGTCTTCCAAAGGTTCCTTATGGCATATGTTATCCAACAGTTTGGACTTGCTTATAACATTGAGTAACACAGAGGAGTTAAACACAGATACATCACCATCAGCATTTTTTGATATCTTGGGTTTGAAATTCTTCAGCATATCAGTTGACCGTTTATTTATTCTCAACATGATCTTGTTAACCATCTTACCAGTTTCTAGTATCATTTTACTTTTAATTGTTGTAAGAAGAAAGACTTGGTTTGTAAGTTTCGGTCAAGGATGGTTAAGATTTCCTATTAGTCTTGTTGCTTCAGTTTTGGGCACATTATCTGTGACAAACATCATCAGTTCCATAAACCCTTTGATATTGGGTAGTGACTGGTTTAGTGTTTTGATATGCTCCACTTGTGTTTTCATTCTCATCAATTATTTGATAATCAACTTTTTCAGTTGGTGGATGCCCGTACATGATCAAAAATTGATCATTTTTTTACAACTCAGTTTTCTTCTTTGGGTTTTACTTATTATTTCCACTATGAGGCAGCATACTGCTGGGTTATCTGGGGAATATGCTTTATCATTGGTTTATTTAATGAGCGCCATTTCAACAATATTCGGACTCTTGGCTTTGATTTTTAAGCCGAAACCAACTTGGAAAAATATCTCATCACATAAAAGTTATGGAAGTATTCCTTCAACAACCAAAGATAATTCTCCATTAGAAGAGTCTTCTAGAATCATAACAGATCAACTGCCTGATGAAAACGCAACTGCGATAACTTCTCATCGTGATCCAAGTGACCAATCTGGCGAGGAAGAGCCATTGTTGCCAGAGGTACTAGATCTGCGGGAAAGTGGGATTGAAGGATCCCTGAGTGACAACCATTTGGAAGTAGAAGACACTTTGGAAACCATTAACAAGAAATTGAAGGTTTCGGCTTTGAAATCTTTCCAGTACGATTGGTCTATTCAGTTCCTCATATTTGTACCTGTGACAATATTTATCGTTTATAACTTAGGAGATTTGTTGATGCAAGGTTTGAACTATACTGGACAAGAAGGTAATAAACTGGTTGCATCATCTTTCAAATTACTTTCCTATTTCGCCATCTTGTTAGGATTGCCATTGTTACCATTTATTCACAAGTTGAATTTTTTCCTTTTCCTGGTTGTCTTGTGTGGGTCAATGATTGCTGGTGTGATTACACTTTCTCAGTCTCCTGTTAATTCTGATAGCCCATTGAAGGTTTCATTCGTACAATCCATAGATTTAACCACCAATTTGACCCAGTCTCGTGGAACATTGTATGGAAGAGCTGAATACGTCGAAAAAATCGTATCACAATTGCCATCCGTGGTTGAATCTGGTTTGCTTCCAAACTGTTCCACATATTTAGATGGTAGAGGTAGTTGTGAATTTGATGCCCTTAGGCCATGGTTGGTTGATGGTGGTGTTGAAGAGAACGAATTTGCCAATTATTTAAAAGTGGAAGTAGTACAAAATGATAACAATGGCACAAGTAATGGTAGTAAACCATCCCCATATGCCCCTTTGTCTGCAGAATTGAAAATATGGGCACCTGATAATAGAGTTTGTGTCGTTGACTTCAATACCACAAAGTATTCATCACTGAAAAAGGCTCTAGATAAAACATTAGTATCTCCAGTGAAAAGTTTAAAAATTTACCATGATGGAGATCAATATTCGATCCTGCCAAATATTTCATCGACTAATTTCAAAACATTGGGAATGGAATCTCAACTCATTTCAGAAAATGATGTTAATATTAGGATCCCATCTGGCGCGTCGTATGATCCTATTGAAAATGTTCATCGTTTTAAAATGATGAAGGGAATTGACAATGTTGAACTTCACAAAGTTAACTTTTCTGCACCTTTCTATCACATTGGCTTGGAATGGATGCCTAATTTTGAATTTTTTTCAGGAAACGACGACGACGACGATAATGAGTTTGAAGTGGGTGGAGACAATCTTGGTATAAGTGTTTCTTGTTACTGGGGTGAATATGAAAAGGAGTCTATTTTAATAGATGATAAGGGGACCACTTTGATTCGGAGAAAACTACCTGCATTTGATGAATTGTTGCATTATGCACCAAATTATGTTTCCGTATCCAATTCTCAGAGGGGGTTATTGGTTACTAAGAACTATGTCGAATTGTAAAAATACTTTTGCTAGCTAAAATTCACATGCATATTCTATAAATTTTGTACCTTGAACATATTTATATGTACTCTTAAGTGTAGATTCAGTCTATATTTCTTCGAAAAAGTGAAAGATGACCTTTGGCATGTTTGATATCCCCCTCGGGGCTCATCTCTTTAAAAAGAAAAAACTGAAAGTTTTTTTTTTTTTTTTTTTTTTCACCTTTATATTACAACCGTTTATCAGTAAGTAAGTGTGTGCTTCTGAAATATACATAAGAACTTTATAGAAGCATCAAAGCTACATAATGGGTGCTAAGAAGAAGAAGACACAAAAACAAAAAGACTTTGTTGTAAGTATGATCTTTTTTGATTGGGTTTTTTTTGTACACAGGCCAATTTTTGCTAACATCACCATGAATTCAGAAACCTAAATTAAAAGTTGGTAAGACGGCACCTAAGGCAGCGAACCATACAGATACATCTTTTGTGGCCAAGGCTATTTCACTCCCGCATCAATCATTAACTGCTAAAACTGGGACGAACAACAAATCACATGGCAAAAGTTCCCAAGGGATCCATGATGTTGATTTGAGTCACCAACTCTCTTTGACTAAGCACCACTCTTCCTCCACAAGGAAAGAAGTCTTGAACTATATCGAACTGCATTTACCCTCGAATCCCTCTGCATATAATAACATATTGAATTCTATCACTCCATTAATCATTGACAAGTCTCTGATGGTGAGAACGGCATTGGTTAGTTTGTTAACTGCAATAGCTAAGAAACAGCCAGGATTGATAGAGTTGCATGCAAGATCACTCATTTTATTCATCCACTCTGCCATGACACATATACTGCCACCTGTCAGGAATGATTCGACCAAGTATTTGGAAATATTGATCGATTATGGAGCCGAACCATTGGTGAAGAGCTCATTTGTGAAAACATTAAGAACGTTTTGTCAACTTTTAAATTGGCAATTGGATATCGAAAGTAAAAGATCATTGAGTTTGTCGGTGACAACTTCCTCTGTTGATGGTGGAAGCGCGAAACTTTCGAGGAGTTATCATTTACAGGTTTTGAAGAAGTTTTTGGAGAAAGGGGCATTCAAAGTAATAGATGACTCCAATGAGGAAGAAAAGTATCTGACAATACATCCTCTCACATCATTATACATGATTCCAAGTGCCCCACAGCCGTATGCTCATTTGAAATTATTTGTGAATGAGATGACTTCAAATATCAACACAACCTCAGAACACATTGATTTGAATAATATTTCATCTGAAGATGTGGAAACAAGACGCAGAATATTGGTGGAGTTTTTCAAGAAACCAATGAAAAAGGGGTTGACTGATTTTATTAAAGAAGGTGGAGAGGTTGGTAAGGAGGTCTCAAACGTGTTGAAAGTTCTTGAGCAAGCTGTAGAAGATGAAGAAGAACTGAATAAGATTACTGACTAGATTGTGTATTTTAGATAGATAGTGTTACAAAGATTCTTATAATAATCTGCAAAAACCTGAATAATTTCAAGTGAAAGCTTTTTCACAATTGAATATCCCATACACATTGTTACATATATATCCTCTTTCTTTGGTTTGGCCCATATTAAAATTATTATCCAATGAAAGTTGATCCATTCAACCATAATATCAAGATTAATATTGGTCAGTACCTTGTCTATCGATCTTATAAAAATCCACAGGGTTTGAGAAGAAAAAAAAAAAAATTGAAAAATAGCTCGGGGTAAAATTTACTTCTACAGGTATTATTGTTCACATCGGATAAGTACAATGAGTTTGAGAGCCTTGAGAAAGCTCAATAAGCAGTCTTTGGAAGACAATTTGGCCAAATATACCAACCAGCCGCTTGAGGTGGAAGAGTCGTCCGAAGATGAAGCGCCAAGAAAGCCAAACAAAGTGAATGCGTTTGCGTTCTTGAACGATGAGGAAGACGATGAAGGAACAACAAAGTCTGATTCAGAACTAAAAGTTGAATCAGAAGTTGATGAAGAACTCCGTATACCGTCACCTGTAAGACACCCATCAAAGAAGAGCAAGAAAAAAAAGAATAAGAAGGCAAAGGGTAAGAAAAATGGAAACGCCCAAGTTGATGATGGAAAAGAAGTAGATAGTGATGAGGAACTCGATAAAATCTTGAGAGAATTGGAAATCAAGGAGAATCGAATGATCACCACACAAGATATCGATGCTATAGAAGGAGATGATTCCTTTGTTGATAGAGATCATGTGGAGGTGATAGATGACTCCTATCAGTACTTTACCATTCAAAAATTTAACCAGTGCTTGAAATTCTTAAAAGTTCAAGCCAAAGATTTGGATCCTGATACAGAGTTCAAAAACTTATTTGGGTCTGATTTATCATCTTTGGCCATTGAAGATGCAGATTCTACTTCTTCTTCCTTTGTTTCACCCGAGATCTTACTGCAGATTAAAAAAATGTCCAAGATGGTGAGAGGTTGGGGAGGTAAAGACAGAAGATCGGTTCCAGGTTCTACAAGAAAACTTACATTTACAAAGATAAGAGATGACTGGCTTCCTACACAGCAAAAATCAGTCCTGATGGATGAATTGACAAGAAGTGATATAATCCGGTTGAAGACTTGTAAAACTGATGATTGGAAAGATGTTATTTCTCAAGATGTTGTAAATGAGCAAAAATTAGGAATCAGATATTACAAATTTGTTCCTAATGTCGATAGCAAGATTGACAATGCCAGATTTTTCATCTCTGTTGTGCTAACCCCAGATCATGAGTCGTTAATTCTGTTGTTGAGGAAGAATCCATACCATGTGCTGACAATATTACAGGTATCGACGATTTTATTTAGACAAGGAGATAAATCCAACTCGAATGGATTGATCGAAAGAGCATTGTTTGTCTTTGATAGGGGATTGAAACAAAATTTTGAGATTGGTTCCGGTTTAATGAGACTCCCCTTTGAATATTTTTTGAACAGGCAATTCTATTTGAGCATATTTAGATACTTGGAGTTACTAACTCAAAGATCAACTTTTTATACTGCGTTACAATACTGCATCTTTATGTTGTCATTGAATCCAACTGAGGATCCATATGGTGTCAGGTATTTTATTGATTTCTTTGCAATAATGTCCGGTGAATATGAATATTTGATACATTTTGCAGAATCACCATTACTGATTACATATATTGATTGGAAGACACCAGCTCTAGCTTATTCCAAAGTGTTAGCCTTGTTGTTGTTTGATTATGACAAAAACTTGGAAAAAGCCCAAGCTAGTTTGAAAGAGGCATTCGAATTGTATCCTTACACCGGTTTCAGATTGTTAGAGTTGGTTGGATTAAGCGGTTCACAGTATGAAAGTTTATTTAGCGATATATCGGTTCGTGACCTGGTTGCTACAGAGGCCTATATGGTGAGGGTGAAGGTGATGTGGGGTGAAGACCCAAGAATAAGAGATTTTGTCAACAAAGAAATGACAAAATTACTCAGTGCATGTGAACGACCACAATCTTCGAAAGGTATCTCTTCATTTTTCTCCTCCTTCTTTGGTAAGAATTCTTCATCTTCACTGAATCAAGAACAAGAAATCCCAATCAACTTATTAAGACATGTGATATTATCTGGTGAGTCGAAGGTGATGGCAAAATTGCCAAACTCATTCTGGGATCTGAATAAAGATAAGATACTTGAATATGATGTCTTGCCACCTGAAAACGACATGACGGAGTCATTTGCCGATTGGGTGGATGATGAAATGGTATCGAGTGCGCTTGCTTTCAGAGGTGAGGATGAGGCTATGATGCAGGCTATCAGAGAAACCATGAGAGAAGAGATTGAGAGACAACAACATGACCCAATTGAAGAAGAATAAATAACTCCATCCTATATTATATATGTAATCTAATATGACTTATATTAATTGATCAGTTGTTTGGTACATGAAGTAAAAAAAATAGAACTAAAATTTTTTAATAACTAAGCATTGATATGTAGTTCAGGCTTTGGTTTTGTAACGGCTTCCAATAACATTTTGATAACTTCTTCCTCCTTGGCCTTTGCAGTTTTCTTGAGCTCGGAAATTTCCTTCTCAACTTGTTTGTCAGCATCAGCTTCGGCAGATTTGTTCTCACCAGAGTGCTAAATATGTAATTGTGTTAGTAATCATCTTCTATGATATGAACGAAAGAAAATAAATTACCTACCTCCGACTCGAATTTCTTCAATTCGGCCTCCTTTTTGGCCTTATATTCGTTAATCTCTTTAGCAGCATCTGCCTTAGCAGCTTTCAATTTTTGGACACGGTCTATATATATTGTTAGTTAAGACATTCTTATATCCTCTATCAACATTGTATGATACCTAACTTACATTGTCTTGCTTCTGATACTATTTCATGGGCATTTTTCTCAGCCTTCAAAAGTGTTTGAATTCCAGACTAAATCGATACTCCCCGGGTTAGTATATGGTCAATCCAATTCCAGACACTCATTCGTCAATGTGAAAACATCTCCATCTACAGAGTACATACCATTGTGTGAGTTGTATTTCTATTGATTTCGATATAGATATGATAGATTTAAAAATGCAGCAGCAGCCAGCTTCTTTTCGTCAAAATCATTTTTATTTTTGGTGTTGTAATTGATATCGATTGCACGTCTCTTTTTGTTTGATATTTTTGCAAAAAGAATAAAAAAACTTTAGTAAAAGGCATCAAGAGAATGAATGAGATAGAAGTGTGACAGAGACATTTACTCACCAGATGTCAGAGTTATGTGCTATATGTCACTCTGAGCCATTCAAGTATAAGTGTCCACAATGTGGCACTCGCACATGTTCCTTGATATGTGTGAAACGACACAAGTTTCAAATGGATTGCACTGGGCAAGCTGATCCAACCAAGTATCTTAAGAAAGATGAGATATCTCTGGTTGATGTCAACAGAGATTATAATTTTCTTCTAAATGTGAATAGAAAGATCACTATTGGTAAGGATGATGCTAAACAGACCAAACCATTGCTGCTGAATGTGTTGAAGAGACCTTTCCATGGTGGTAGCAATGCTGGTGGTAGATCTCCAAAAAGGGTTTTCACGAATTCATTTGATGATCAAAACGTGTCCATAAAGAGAGGTGTGAAGGTCAGATATGTGGCGAAAGGAATGAGTCGTTCGAATATCAATAAGACTGGGTTTGATAAGAAGAAAAATTGTTTCAACTGGACTGTTGAATGGGTGCTTATCGATGGCGATTTGAATAAAGTGTTGCATAGGTTTACAAGTTATAAATGCAATGAAGCGTTAAGGCTAATTGACTGCTTTCCTAACAAAAATTTCACTAAATATCTTGACTCGAATAAGGGCTATTCGGACATACCAGCAATAAATAAGGTTCAGCAGGTGGTGGTGAGTGGAGAAAATGTTATAGACGATAAGGTAAATGATGAAACAATTGAGGTAGAGAAGTCTTGTACTTCTTCTCAAAACCCAGCCGAAAATCATCCCGACCAGGATGAAGTAACTATAAAGCACAACACAGAACAAGTTACAGAGCAGATAGAAAGAAATGATAGTGTAGTGGAGGAGGAACCACCACTGATAGATTCAATGAGCGAAGTCATCGCCACTACTGATAAAAGTTTCAATATACAAGAAAAGAAGTATTCCAGTGTTGAAAACTCCTCAAAGCAACACGATTTCCACTTTTTCATTAGAAATTATGACCAATTAATCAATAAGAAAATATATCTCCTCGATAGTACAAATTTGATAGCAGATTTGTTACGAAACAAGACGGTATTAGAGTTCCCAACGATTTATGTGTCATTGACTGATGAGATCAAAAATATGACAGTATTGAAAGATGGCGAAGTGGAGAAGGGGGAATCTTCGTCTGATTCTGATTCGAGTGATTCAGACTCATCTGATGATGATGAGGAATCTTCAAGTGAAGAAGATAGTGATGACGATTTTGATAACGGTCCCCCTGAAGAATCCTCCGCTAAAAAGGAAGTGAACAAAGAGGATATAGATGAAGTAAAAGAAGAAGAACTGAAGGGAGAGTAATGAATATTATTTGAAGGTCTATCCACTCTAAATTGGACATGTTAACAATTTTTATGGATGACTACATAATTGCATATTGTATATTTGTACTGTAGTAAAAAAATATTTCACATTTTTAGTTGAAAAATAAAAAAAAAAATACTTCAATAAAACATCTGTTTTCTTGTTTCTCTTCGTAAAAGTATGTCTCAAAACTAATTAAACCGATGAGCTTGTTCAAATTTTACACCAGACTACCCATATATAACGTTGGCAATGCGTATAGGCCGTTCACTACCACTCAGCTAGTTTTTCTGAAGAAAAATAAGGGAAAGAAAGTGGTTGAAGAAGCAGAAGAAGTGGAAGTGATTGACACTAAGAAACTCATGGGGGAAGCCAAAATTAGATTTGATGAAACATTAGAAATGCACCAAAAAAAAATCAACGAACTAAGATTGGGAAAATCAAACCCTTCAATTTTTGACAAGTTGAAAATCAAAGTTGACGGAGACCAAATGCCATTCACTTCTGTAGCTCAAACAACACTGAAGGGTGGAAGATTTTTGAATGTTACGGTTTTCGATCCAAGTCATACCAAGACAGTAGTCAGTGCTATCTTGGCCTCTGGTTTAAACATGACCCCAGAAGTTGACCAAAATAATCCGCAAGTTTTGAAAGTTTCTTTGCCTCCACCAACGCTGGAGACTAAGAAAGCTACATTACAAAGTTTGAAGAAAAATTTAGAAGATTTCAAGAATCATCCTCATAACAAGCATTGCTTGGCCAATATTAGACATTACTATTTGAAAGACTATTTGAAGAATCTGACTGGTCCAGAAATCCAAAAATTCACTAAAGATTTTGAGACAATGAGAAAGAAATATGCCGATCAATTAACTACTCAATACACAAATGCGGAAAAGGCATTGATGAAATAGAGATCGCACATTATTTATTTTATAGCGTCAAATTTACTGTTAATTAATTTACCTGTCTTCTTTTTTGTTTAAGGAACATCATTGAAACATATATCTATAAATGGGAGAGTTTTTATTAACTCTACCACTGACTTTTTTTTTAAGGGGAGGACCAAAGAAAACACGTTAGCGGTTGACTGGTTAGAAACATTCATCAAAATCATAATGTACATAATTATTTTTGGGAGCTTTTTTTTGTTTTGTTTTTTCAACTTGCATTCTTAGCCAATGTGAAAACGGACTTGAACAGTTGCCATTTACTATTGTGATAGCCTGAATTGTTCAAAGCTTTGACAAATCTCCAAGCTTTCTTCTCATCCTTGATTGGATAATCAACTGGTGCGGGGATCTTGGTTTGAATAAATGGGAATCTATCATAGCATATCGATTTGGCAACACATAAACCTTGTAATCCCTCTTCCCCTCCGAATTTACCATATCCAGAATCCTTCACACCACCGAATGGTAATTGACATACGTAAAATGTGGCAAAATCATTGATTGCAACATTACCTGCATCAACGTTATTGGCAATGTAATTACCTGTTTTGAAGTCATTGGTGAAAACAGAAGCACCTAATCCATATCCTGTGGAATTCGCTATTTGAATTGCATGATCAACAGATTCAGCTTTCATCATGGTCAAGACTGGACCAAAAACTTCCTCGCGGGCAATACTCATTGATGTGGTAACGTCACACAATAATGTTGGTAAGAAGTAATGACCCTGTGGATAATTTGGATGTTGATATTTATGACCTCCATGGAGTAATCTAGCACCTTGATCAACAGCCTCTTCGATTGTCTTTTGCAACTGTCCAAATCTAACATCAGTGATGATAGCTCCCATATCAATGTCCTCCAATTGATCGATATCAGATCCTAATCTTAATTGAGTAATCCTTTTAGATAAGATTTCGACAAGTTGATCGTAAACACGAGGTAAGGCTATAACTCTTTCAATACCGATACAATTTTGGCCTGAACTTTGGAAAGTTCCCCTCAATATCGTGGAAGAAATGGCTTCAATGTCCTTAACATCATCACATATTATAACAGCATCCTTACCACCCAATTCGACAACCAGCGGTGTTAATGACTTTGCAGCCGCGTTTAATACCTTATGTGCAACAGGTTTGGATCCAATGAATGTTATGTGAGACAAACCTGGATGAGATGTCAAGTAATCAGCTTCATCTGGCCAGCAGCATACCAACTGGATCAAATTAGGATCATGACCACATTGAGATAAAGCAGTCTGTATAACATTCATGAAAAATCTTGAACTCCATAACACCTGTTCAGAACATTTGATAATACAACCATTACCCGTGAATAAGCTTGCAATGACTGGACCCATCATATTGTGAAATGGATAATTCCAAGAAACTAAACCAGCTACTACACCTAGTGGCTCATACCTAACTTCGGCCTTTTTGTATTTCATAAATAAATTCGAAGGACCAGGTCTAGTGGAAACCTTCAAAGATTTTTCACCATTTTTCAAAGTCCAATTTATTTTCTCTAGTGTCACCATAATTTCACCTAAAGATGCATCAACCATGGTCTTTCCTGAATCTCTGCATGCCACTCTAACAATATCTTCTTGATTATCACAAATGTATTGGTTCAATGTCTTCAAAACCTTACGCCTTTCAGCAAAAGTTGATTTCGCCCATTGTTTTTGTGCACTATTGGAAGTGCTTATAGCCTTATCTATATCTTCCTTGGAAGAAGATTTGAATTTTCCCAAAAATTGGCCAGTTGCTGGGCAATAGCATTGGATGAAATTGGGTTCTTCAGGGTTTCTGATATCTACAGGAAACAACCTCTTACCCTTCCAATGTGGTTTGGCCTCATCAGGAATCTCTATTTTCAACTTAACTGCCCTCTCCAAATTTTCACCCTTGACGAATTTGGAGTAGAAAAATATGATAAATGGTAACGTTGTCAATAAGAGTGATATGGATAGTTCTGCAGGTAAATGTCTTGAAGTTGAAATATGGTTCGAGATGGAGTCTAGTATATCCATGTTTGAATTGAATAAGACATTTTCATACAAGGACGCGTTCAACTGTGAGAAGAGTTGGGTCAAGTCTGTATAATTCAATGACATCTTGTTTACAGACTATTCAAAGATTGCCAAGTTGTCAAAATCTTGTCTCTTCGTTTTTCAAGTTTTCTTCTGATCGATCCGTTGGTGTTTTGTATGGTGTTTGATGATGACAGAGACAAACAACGAAAAAAAAAAAAAAAAACAGAATAAAGAAGAGATTTTCCTCATTGGGAAATTACTCTTTGTAGACGCACATTAGAACACAAAAACATCATTTTAGGAAAATATGAGTTAAATTGAAGTATTAGTCTCTTTCTTATCACCAAGATGATCAGGGCTAAATTACTATCTATTTTAGCTTATTGCTATTGAGATGCAGTCGTCAGAGTGCTCCAGAAACTTCTTGGACCAGCAGTCTTTGGATTCCTTTTCTACCAGGTCCAGCGCTCTCATCACGCATAAAAACCCATTTGCTCAAATATTACCGCCAACTAGAAGTTGGGAGAACGATTCTAGTAGAGACAGTACTACTAGTTTCAAAGTGTTGCATCGAGGTGCTACACTTTCAGCTATATTGGGAAATACTGACATAGGCAGTCAGGAAAACTTTTGCTTATCACCGGTTCCGCTACAATCACAGTTAGTGATACCAACTATTTTGAGTCCATTCTCCCTCTTCTCCTTATCCACATTTGCCTCACCAAAGATAAGTGAATTGGAAGTTTATACAGATAAGAGATCATTCAAGAGAATGAAAATTATTGAGGAATTGATTGAAAGTGAGAGGACTTATGTAGATTCCCTCAAGTTATTGTCCTCCAGTTACATTGAGCCATTGCTATCAGTATATGACAGTAAATTAGGTATTCCTATTCTATTGATCTATGACAATATTTTAATCTTGATTGAAAGACATTCCCAGTTCTTGAATGCTTTAGAAGAGGCCTACTTCGGTTATTATGATGTGCATACTAATGATTTTGATGACCAATCAGAGGCACCATCAACATTAGAGATAGCCAAGAAATTCTCCAATTTGATTGTTGAATACTGTATCAGTCCTTACATCTATGAGCAATACTGTATCTTGAATAATCAGATTTTGAAGCTCATGACAAAGTCTCACATGAGGACCGGTTTATTGGACGACTTTGGGTTGGCAAAGCAAGGTTATGAGATGTTTACAGAATCAGTGCAGGGGAAAAATCAGCATTTAGATCTCTCATTTATATCCCTTTTCCAGAAACCAATTGCTAGAATTTCAAAATACAAAATGATGTTGGAGTCCTTGGTAGTGCAACTGGCAAATGATGATACTGGAAATTGCCTCTCTGAAATATCAAATAACTTGATGATAATAGAAGAGAAATTAGAAAGTCTTAATAGTAATGTGAAAATTCTGCAATTGAAAATGGAGGCATATGATTCTCTTTTCCGATCAATGAGGTCTTCCGACTTCAACAACTCCATAATCAATGATTTTTTCAAGGATGATAATCTCATTTCATCTTTTAGCTTTGAAACTTTTGGGTATCCTCTATTATGTGGAGCATTAGCTGTTGTTTACAATGATCAAAATGGTAAACTTAGTTGCAAGCATTACTGCTGCATTCTTTTCAAGTCTCATCTATTCATCATTGAAAGCAAGCATCACCAAAGTAGTAAATTTGATATAAAATTCATGATACCATTACAATGCTGTAAATTAAGTGTGGAATCAGAAGAATCAGAGTCATCAGAGGGTATCAAAGCACATAAAGGTGTGGAAAATTTCAAGATAACTTTTGAGCACAACTATGAGTTGTTCGAACTGGTATTTATATGTTTGAATAAAACGGAACTCCAAGTTTGGGTCGACTTTTTGAATATTCTAATCAATATAGTGAATGGTCCTTATGCATTCGATTACTCTTACAGTGCTGAAAGGTCGCTTCTGTATATCCCTCCTCAATTGAGTCCAGTTAATATCTGCTTGGAGAAGTTCATCACTAAGAAGTCAGGCTCCTTTAAAACAAATTTCAACAACTGCTACTTCAATGATGTAGTTTTCTTTCGGGTTCGGCACTACGACGTCATTGAAGCTGAAGTAGAGGAAACAGGTGAGAACTTGGTGACTTTAAGCAAGAAAGAAAGGATTGATGTTGAGCATAAATTCAGAAGATTTTGGTCAGAAGAATTACCGCTTTTAAAATCCCAGAAACACAAGGCAGTCGAATTTACTGGATCTGCACATCAAAGGCCAACTAAATGTAAAAAACAACCATCTACTAAGAGACATAATAGCTTGATGAGACGAGCAAGTGTTGCTCTTAGCGTTTATTTTAATCAAAATTGAAGAAACATATTGTATATATACCAAATATTTAAAAAGGACAAAAATTCTTTTCAAGCACTGTCACTACCGCTTTCAATTTCTTTGACGATGCCTGTACTTGCCTTTCGAGATTTTAATGTATTTTCAGTTGGAAAATCAATGATTACTGAAACTGAATCTTCAGTAGCTTGATGCTCCTGCTCCCACTCTTGTAAATTCTCAAGCTTGACACTAACGACCCTGTTACCCAACTCACCATTTTCCAACCGATAAAGCTCCTCTCTATGAACATAACCAAACATCTTCGGGAAAAGCTTACTCCATACAAAATAATATGCAATACATAATAAAAGTAAACCAAACGTAGTGATGGGATATGTTGCATAAAAGAAAGTGACATCACTTCCAATCAAAGAACCATCTGATGGAGGTACCCAGGTTACCAGAATAACAAAGAGTTGAAAGAGAATAGTGATGACAACGATAGGTAATGGGACTTTGAAACCATTGTAACCTAAACCCAGTTTCTTACGAAGAGCCCTAACTCTTAACAATCCAACAACGAGAATGAACGAGAAGATATTTCCAGAATAAGATCCAAGATCGACAATAAAATTGTAAGCTGAACCTGCTGGTGGCGCCAAAAGCACAATAATGTTAATAATCCAAGTGATTATGATTGGCACTAATGGAGTACCAAATGGTTTAGTAGATGTCCATAGAGATGGGAAGGGTAAAACCCCTTGTCTTCCACATTCTCTTAACGCCCTAGAATGAGAGATGACAACAGCTAATAAATGTCCAAAAGCCGAAATGGCAACGAACAGGTCAAGTGCCTTTGTTGCATTCTTACTTCCAAACACATTCAGGAAAAAAGCAGATGCAACCAAGTTTCCAGAATGTTTAATCTCTTCAATTGAACCACCAGCGGAAAAATATCCAGTGATGATTATCAAGTATAAGAAAAATACAACAAATAATGTTATTGGTACGTAAGTCTTGTAAGTTTGGATTGGATCCTTATGTTCCCCTACAACACCAAATGCATAATTGACACCTCCGTATGAGAATGTCACTTTGATAATAGCATTGGCAATAGCATTGCCACTCGTGGTGGTACCCGCCCATGCATTTTGAAAATTTACAAGTGGTTCTTTAACATTTGTGTGTCCACCCAAGGTAACAAAAGTGGTTATTGCCATAAAGATCAAAAAGATAACTTTAACAAATCCAATAAAGTTTGATAATCGCATGGCCAATCTGGAATTGATGATACTCAACAATGCAGTGAGTGTCAAAGCACCAACACCAATCCCCCTTTGTTTCCAAGTGGTTGGCTCTACACCTGCTGCATTCAATAGATATTGGCCAATAGCCACAGCTGAACTTGTAGCAAATGACAACAAAACAGTTACTGCAGCATACATTGTTGGAATCATGAATTTTGGTTTTGGGAAAGCTTGTTCTAAATAGGCAACATCCCCACCATTTCTTTTTTGGAAATAGGTGACAAACTCAATATAGATAAAACATTGGAACAATGCTATGAAGAAACAGGTGGTCCATAACACATAAGACGAACCAATACTCCCAATGGAATCCAAAACTGACGCAGGGGTTGAAAAAATACCAGTACCAACCATACCTGCTATAACCAAGTAAACGGTTGTCATCAAGTCATTACTATAACCTAAAGGATTGTCCTTTTCCACGGGTGCACCGCCAAATTGAATATCACTCAGTTTGTCACCGAAATCAACATCAACATCATCATTGTCATTCACGACTGAATTATTATGCGATTGAAATTCAGATCCTCCAAACACGAGATACAATGCTTTGCTAATAATATCCTTAGAAGTCATTTTTTTATCCAAGTGTGCTCGATAAATTATGGGAAATAAACAGTTTCAATTCATCTCTGTGGAAAATTCATCTTTTATAACGATCCGGCTTGAGAGAACAGTATGAAAAATAATTCTACAGACTTAAAAGTTTGTTTTGTCACCCACAATAAAGAAACTGTGGTTAATAAACCGGTTCCCACAAAATCAGGTTTGCCTGCCACTTGGTGTGTTTTCTTTCATGCGGCATTAGACTTTGTTCTAACAGAATAAAAAGAAGCATTTTACTGTGGAAAGCCATACATGTGGAATCCATCAAAAAAGAAGAGAGGGGGGGTGTTTTTTCTCCACCAGTACATGGTGTTAATTGTTAAGTACGCATCTATAATTGGTTACTGAACATCATAAATTCTGATACTAAACGTGCCATAATAGTTTATCCTCTTTGTCGTCGAAAAGTTGACCAGGATTTCATCCCACAATTTTTCAGATTTAGAAATTAGTCAATGCAGCAAAAAAAGTAAAAGAAAAAGAATAGATGAAAGCAAGTCACGTGATAATTAGATCAAAGCCTGAAACAACTGTTTAACTGTGGTTGTGTCTTACCTAACCTCAATAGTGTTCTCATCGACTTAACAGTATAAAATTTATCAACTCCTAGACTAAAATATGCAATTTAATAGAGATTTTATATCTACATGAAAACTACGTCATTTGCAAGCATTAGAAAAAAAGAATGCACTCTAAAAATATTTATTGAATATTGAGCTTCAAAGCAGGGGGTTTGAATTTTTTCTTAAATCATTAGATTAATAGTTAAATCAAACCATTTGATTAGCTACCATTAGCATCATTTGTATCAGCAAACCTCGAACTATCCAAAGAGTGAACAGTTGATTTATCTTCTCCATTTTTCAAAATTTCCAAAATCACATCATCAACATTACTAGTGCCGAACTGATTAGCAAGTTCACTTTTGCTAGCCTCTTCCAAGACACCTTCTGAACCCCCACTTCTTGAAGTAAACACTTTGAATACCGAAACAACTTCCGATAACGGAACTGTTGAATCCTTTTTATACTGGTTGTATGATGTCAATGAATCGGCAAAAACTATGAAATCAGTTTCATCACCTTTGAAAAAGATTTTGTGGGGACCTTTTGATGAAGTTTTGTTAGACATTGTGCAATTAAATTAAAATTGATATAAATTATTTATTGAAATAAAACTTATATGTATTTGATAATAATATAAATTAAAAGACAATATATAAAAATAGGAAATTAACTGATACTTATATATGACATTCAATTATCTTTAAATCACTTTTATGAATAGAACATTCTACAGTGAGTAGCAAGCAAATTGATTGTTGCGGTTGCGTCATATGCTTTTTTCTTTTTGGCTTATTTTTTTTATTCAGCCACGACTTCTGAAGTTGCAGATCTGGAAAGTCGTTTGCTTATTATCAATTAGCCAGATGTGGATTATCTTTTTTTTAAACCATTTTATCCCATCAAATAGCAGCATTTAACATCTCAGGGAGTTCTTCATTCTAGCGAAAGAAGAGACAGAGAGTAATTAAATGTTCTAGAAGAATTCACACACATATACACGCATACATTCACTTAAATATATATATATATTTACAGATATATATTACCATATTTTAACAGTGATGAGGCTTCATCAATTGGTCTCACTCCTATTGCTGTTTCTGAGCATGGCTGTCTCTTTAGGGATATCAAGCGATGTTGGCGCTGCCTGTTTATATTCGTTGAGCAATTTTGGATTGAAAAGATTTGGATGTGTGGGAAATGATCTTAGTTACAGGTGTCGATGTGGGGAAAGGGTATTTGTCACATCTGCTTTAATATGTATTGAGTCGTATTCATATGACTACGAGCGTCTAACAGAGGGATACAGTTATATTCGAGATATTTGTTCGATACAGGCGGGTATCAAAGTCTCGGTATCAGATCTTCAATTCTTGATGGTGAACAGTACAAGTAGAATTGCAGACTTTGATATTGGTAATGGTAACTCAAAGGTTTTACAACTGTTTAGAATTGATCAACAGAACTATGAATGGGCGCTTAAATCAGTGAGATGTCTAATCAATCACAGGTTAAGAAGCAGTTATTATGGAGTAGGTCTATTATCATATTGGGGACTCATAACTCTGATTGCAGTTGTTTTCAATATCATTGTATGGAGTGCACCTTTTCAAAAGATGAAAATTGATGATTATTTCGTCAGGTGGATAAGGAGACATATTACAATGCCCCACATCTTACAGACCAATTTGAACCAGAAAAGAGAAGGTTTCTTCTCCCGAATGCTACTCAAATTTGGTAAGACACTTCCATCAAGAACTGATTCTATTATAGTTCTCTTGTACCTTTTCCTTGTTGTCATCTTCTCTGCTATTGACTACGAAATCAATCAATCGCCAAATGCAATTTTTCAGAGTAAAGAAAGGCAAGTTTTAACATTTATAGCAGATAGATGTGGTATAATGGCAACAATACAGATCCCATTATTATTTGCCTTTGCTGGAAGAAACAATATTTTCATATACTTGAGTGGACAAAATTACAGAGATTACAATTTGTTCGATCGTTTGATATCTAGAATTGTATGGATAATGTTATTGGTCCACGCAGTTCTCTATGTGGTTGTTGCCCAACTTAATGGTGATTACAAAGATAGGTGGATTTTAAATAAATGGAGATGGGCCAATGTTGCCTTGATATCCAGTGGTTTGTCCATTCTGGTTTCATGTCACTATATACGACGCCGATTTTATGAATTTTTCAAAAGTAGCCATCAACTAATGTCATTAGTGTTTTTAATCGGTGCCTGGAACCATTGCAAAACTTTGGGTTGGATGTTACCCTTATATTTTAGTACTGCCATATGGATTTTTGATTATTTGGTCAGAATGTTAAAGATCATGATTAGTGGTGGTATAGTTTGGGCCAAATGTGAACTACTTGTGGATCGAAGATCTGAATTGAAAGAAGTTCACTCAATACGAATTGCAATTAATCATTCTGGTGCTTGGAGGTGTTTTCCCGGATGCCATGTTTATCTTTACTTCTTGAAAGTATCAATGTTTTGGGAGTCACATCCTTTCACTCTCTTAGAACCAACTAAATTCGAAAATGCAAATCAGTTGGTGATTTTGGTCAAGATCAAGAATGGGTTGACTAAGAGGTTAGGAGAATATTTGAAAACAAAACCTCAAAGAACTCTGATGATCCCAGTTTTGGTTGAAGGTCCATATGGTAGTCCTATTCCATTTAGAAGTTATGAAAATGCCATCTTTGTAGCTGGAGGAATTGGAATTACTGTGATCTACACTGTGGCTATTGATTTGATTAGACAGTATAAGGCTGAAATTGCTAGGATGGAAGGAGATAGAAGGATGTCCATTATTTGGGTTACTACCAATGTTGAGACTGTGGAAAACTTTGTCAACGAATTGAAGGCATTAAATGATACCATGTTTGCCAGTATCACGATATATATCACAAGGGATACCAGATATGTCCCACCACAAAATAGAATGTCGCCAATAGAGAAGAATGAAGAGTCAATACAGAATGATGGAAAAATTGAATTGATGGGTTTTGATGGAGAATCATCTACTCAAGTTGAGAAAATCATATCTTCATATGAAAGAGTTAATCCGAACTTGGATGATGATGATATTGATAGTATATTGACAGACAATGATAAACAATTCCAACAAGAGCAAGCTACCGCGGAAAGAATATTTGAACTGCTGATTGGATTAACTGAGAACCAAAACCCATCACTGGCAAATTCAGATATTTCTGAAAGGCAACAGATCGCCAATGAGGTATTTACAGATGGATTACCGATGATTGAGATTATTTTCCAAAGACCAGAATTGGGTCGCTTGTTAAGCAAAAGGGTAAATGGTACCATTGGTTCTTTGGCGATTGTTTCTTGTGGACCTGATCGATTAAATAGGGATATTCGAAGAGTAGCTGCTCATTCTGTGGGATTAGCAAGGAATGGTAGAATTGATTATTTTGAGGAACAATTACTTTGGTAATGGAGATGTGATGATACAATGCATTGAAATAAGTTTTATAAATAATAAAATTGAAAAAATAAAAATTTGTAAAAACATGGAATAAATATTATATAAATAAATTATGACAATAAATATAGAAGAGAAGCTTCATTGATCATTTCCAATTCAAAAATGTTTTGATTTGTTTATTGAACTCTTCCCAGTTGTCAAAGTACAAATTATGACCACTTTTGGGGATAATTTTGAATTCTGAATCGATACCTAATTTGTTCAATTTTTTATTTGAAGTTTCTCCAATTGAGTTAAACATGAAATCGAATTCTCCAAACAACCAAATATTTTTCTTGGTTTGCAAGTCCTGTATTCTATCATACATGGGGTATTTTCCCACGACACTAGATGCAAACAATTTCATGATCAAATAATCCAGTGTCGATTTCACCATCACTGAATTATAAAGGTAATCGATAACGATCTTTAATTCATGCACGTTATCGAAATTCTTCAAATTTCTTGATAATTTACGAAACATATCCAGATAAAAAATTTTATAACTCCATGGTCCAGCTAATCTCAACAATCTAGTTGGAGCCAATTCACGGATCCAAAGTTCTTTGTACAAATCAGATAAGATTGGATATCTGCCTAAGAAATCATAACTGTCTGGAGACATGCTTGGAGTTAATTCCAAATTTTTATCTGAGGAATTATCCAGTTTATTTTGCGTGGAATGAATTGGGTTGGTTATGGCAAATGGACTTCTCTCAACACCTCCTGGACTGACAAGAATCAATTTTTCCACTCTTGATGGATATTTCAAAGCATATGCAATGGATAAATATCCACCTAACGAATGACCAAAAAGGGTAAAATTTTCAAGATTATTTTGAATTCTCCAATTTTCTAAAGCATCAATATAATAATCTTCAACTTCCGTGATGATCTTACGTTGATTGGCAACATCATATTTCTCAAGTTCCTCAATGGAAATGTCATAGTGATCGGGTAATTTCAACGAGGAATGAACATGTTTAGCAGATTTCAATTTATCCAGATCAAAAGTTATTGGGAATTCTCTTGATCCTGTTTCTTCAATTGTAGAATCGAATGGTTTCTTCGAGGATAATCCAAATCCTAATAAATCCAAGGAATAAATTCTTGAATTGGGTTGTTGAGATATCAATTCATGAAAATTTTTATAAAAAAGTCCAGAAGCAGATGCATATCCATGTATCATCACCAAATTATTTGTTTTCTCAACATTTTCTTGTAAAGGTGCGGTGCCGTTTTCGATTTTAATCTCATTTAGGTAATTACCATCTGAATCTATTGGGATCTTATTATTTGTCGCCTTTAATTGCCCCACTTGAGATTGATAATAACCGGGGAACGCCAACTTCATCAAGTTATCTTGTTTGATCTGTAAATTCTCTCTTGGTTGATTCACAAGTTGAAACCATTGTTTACAGGCTTCATATGTGGTAATCTTTGGTTTGAGATTCTTCTTATCCTTTAAGTAAGTTTGAGTCCTTTCTGTCAAGACATCAGAAGAAGAAGAAGTCGGGGTGGTGTTTGCGTTTCTGTAGAATGAGGTGGTTGTGAATGCTCTTCTCCTGATCAATGCCACAGAAGAGGTTTTAAAACTTCTTTCCATTCTTTTGTATGTGTGTGTGTATTTTTTTTTTTTTATTCAAACAAGTTGTAACAGTTTAGTGAGTGAGTGAGTGAGTTAGTGCGGTCAGTACTTTAACATACAAATAGATAAGAAATCATAAAAGAAGTGTGCTCTTTTTAAAAGAAAAAAAAAACAAAAATTCTGAAAAATTTCGGCCTCGGAGGGAGGGGAATAAGAATGTGGGGGGTAGTTAAACAAGTCATTTATTTATCCGCTTTATAGATCCATGCGGATATATAGATATACACCATTCACTTCTCTGTCTATCTCTCCCTCCCTCTCTTTATATATATATGCTTCTAAAGACGGAGATTAAATAAATAGGTAAGTATAAATCAGAGAATGCGACCAGGACGGTTTTAATAAAAGATAAGAATTTATAGTAATAACAGGTGAAGATATGATCATGTATAAGAAACAACGATAATGAGAGCTTTATATAAAACCAATAACTATAAGAGATATTATCAAAGAGCAAAAGGGAATGAATAGTAAATCATATTCAAAAAGAAAAAATGTCAAAAGGGGACGAGACAAAAACCAAAAACAAAGGACGCGATAAAATGAAATAGAATGAATGATTATTTTTTGCTTAGTGAGTTAGTTAAATAGTTAGTTGATGTTGGTTGATGATGATGATGGGAGGGGAAAACGAAGGATCTCTAAATAGCATAAAGGCACAGAAGAAACAAGTACTCTATTTAAACTGGAGAATAAATAATGTGGCAAAGTAAAAATGAACGACAGACACAAACAATTTTTTTTTTTGCTTCCTCTTCCTCTTCTTCTTCTTCTTCTTCATCATCATCTATGGAGAAAAACCTTAATAGAAATTCAAAGAGTTAAAACACCACTTTCTTCAACATTGTTCCCATTAACGATATAATTGAGCTTCCATTTGATCTTGACTGGTTTATCCGTACTTGATTTCTTGGTCAAGTTAACAAATTGACTAACTCCATTACTAACCATCCCATTGATGAAATTACCCGATTGTGGTAATAATTGTAAATCCCAACTCTTTGATGCAGCCAACATTATTTGTAATGAAGATATGGCACTTGGTGATAAATTAGAGTATAAAGATTTCAAAGCAATTTTAGAATCAGATTGAGAAATTTTTTCAATTTCAAATTTCAAAAATTGACTTTGATTGACAAGGATTTTGTTAGTTGTAGAGGCGGTGTTGCCATTTGATGATGATGATAATTGTTGTTGTTGTTGTTGTTGTTGTTGTTGTTGACTGGAAGTACTAGACATGTTATCAAAGTTGAACTGAAATGGGTCCAAACCTTGATTTGACGGCAGTTGTTGTTGAGGTTGTTGTTGTTGTAATTGAGGGGATTGAATAGGTGAATCATACTTATTTAACAATCCACCAAATTGATTATTGTTGTTAGAAGATGATGTTGAATTTGAGTTTAAGGTTTGGTTCAAATTTCCCAAATCGGTCAAGGATGAACCACCCATACCAGTTGGAGGTGGAGAAGATTCCAACATGATTGAACCACCCATTCCAAAAAGTTGTTGTGATTGTTGTTGTGAAGCTGAACCATCAGAATTGAAATTTAAATCACTTAACAAATCAACTAAATCATTATTCAGTTGTTGAGGAGTAGAATTATTCAGAGACAGTAAAGGCAGATCATTGGTATCATCATCATCAAAATCAATCAAGTTCATCCCACCTGTAGAGGAAGAGGTAGGTAATGGTTCACCACCTTTCAAAATTGTATATTGACTAATGACAGTGTTAATGGTATCGTTTAATTGTAACAAATTTGTTACAGATTCTGTATCATCACTCTCTTCTTCAATAATCTTTTGGATTTTTGGTTGAGAAACTTTTAAAGCATAATAAAGATCATTGATCGTTGAATCATTAGTATCAATTTTACCAGTATTAGAAGCATTATTAACCATTTCTTGAAAGATATCCACTTTTCTTTTCAACTTATTAACATCTTCAGCAACTTTTTGCTTTGTTTGTTCCAATAATTCTTCATCTTTAAAACCTGACATGATTTTCATCAATTTATTTGCCTCTTTTAAATCTTGTGGTCTTCCACGTCTGATCAATTCTTGTAATTTCGCACTTTGAGCAACTTTCTCCTCTTTTTGAATTTCTTCAATGGATTTCAAATTATCAGATGGATTTAAAACAGCTGCATCTTCCCTTTTCAATTCTGGGAATACATAACCTTTATAAGCCAATAATCTTCTCATATCTCTTATGAAACCCAAATCTGACTTATAACGTGAAGTTTTACACAATGTTTGTGTCCATTCTTCAATTAATCCCAATATCAATCTTTGAGATCGTGAATATCTTGGTGGAGGTCTCTCTGGGAATCTTTTAACCAATTCATTTAAAAATTCTTTTCTAGAAATTTGTAAATGGAATGGATAACCACAATTCTTGGCCAAGACATCTAAAAGTTGAATAGCCAATTCAGAAACTTGTGGATCTCTGCTATTGACCAATTTGACAGTCACTACAGCAGCATGACGTGGTAAAGCTCCTTGTTTTTCATTGATCAAGTCACAGATCTCCATGTTCAATGCAAGATCTGGATGTGATAAAGTTGGTCTACATGCCCTTTCTAATTTGTAGAATTTTCAACACCAAACATGGTTATACAAATTTTACCAGCAACAAAAGAACATCACTTTGCCTTGCTCTAGAGTCATTTCCTTTTCCCTCACAATAACTTATATTTCACTAAAACAAGATGTAAAAAGATCAATTGTGAAAATCTAATCAAATTGAACAAGAAATTGATTGAATTGTGATTTCATCAATCATATATCCATTGCAATATAAGGAAGAAGAAATGAGATCAAAGAGTAGGATGTTTTTCTTTTTGTTGTTGGCAAGTGTACAACACATTAATAGGTGATGTTGAAATTTGTCATGTTAGTAAGATTATAAATTATTGATTGATTGATTGATATAGATTGTATAAAATCTTTGAAAAGTGGCAAGAATAACAACATACGAATTCGTCTTAAAAGTTTTGGATTAGCATTTTGCAAGTCCGACGAAAAGGAGGAAGAAGACGACATATGTGGTTGAGATGGAATGTAATAGGAGTGGGTGATAAGATGAGATTGATGGGGGGGATTGAGAAATTTTCCAAAGACCTTTATTCAAAATCAATTAATTCGATGATGCTTATGTCAATCTGATAGATGGATCGATTAATGAATTGATTGATTGATGAATTTGTGTGTATGATGATGAATTTATTTATTGATAGTGAGTTTTTCTTCAAAATTTGCGTTCTTTTTGGTCGTTTACCATTTACTCAAATCTAGTAGATACCTTTGTTACTGCACACACTCAAAAATCATTAGAAAAACCCGATAAAAAAAAGTACACCCATCACACACAGTTATGATTGCCTAATGAGGTAATATTGGCTATATATGAAAACCACCTGGCGATAATAGGAGCACATTTACCAAGTATCTCTTATGTATATCTCACCATAAGTAGGGGATGTATACTACACTATACCAGTATCTATCTATCATGTATGTATATATATATATATATATATATTATACTGTTTAAACACTTATTCGTATATCGTTTAATCGTATAAACTACTATTGTTCTCTTATCAAAGGGACAAAGAACAACATAATTTATATAGTGTACAAACAAAACAAAGCAAAACACTCAGAGATTAAAAATTAAATTGCGAAAAAGGGCCAAAAGGGCACAAACAAAAAAAAATTTATCAACAATCAATCACAATTGTAAAGAAGATTTAAATTTTTTATAATCGAAAATTTTTTTTTTTTTTTTTTCTGAAAAACAAAGAGAGAAAGAAAGATTAACAAAATAAAAAAAACCTGTCATTTCAAATCAAGATTAATAATAAGAAAGAACAATCACTCATTCATCCCATCCCATCCATCAATAAGAGATCTATCAATCTATCATCATGTCGGATGGTCAATTTCAGAAGAAACAACACGAACAACAGAAGAATTCTTCATCTTCATCTTACGACATGTCTGATTTTGGTGTCAAGGTTTCCAATCAGATCCCAGTTAAGAATAAAACTTCACTTTTATCATCAAGTATAGCTGCTGCTCAAGAATTGAAACAAGAAACAACCACCAACATCACAAATACAACAACTCTTCAACCAATATTGATTGGTGAAGAACAAGGATCTAAAATTTCAAGTCGTGGAGTACCCGAAGAACCCTCCTTGTTTGCTACATCTGTTGGTGATAATTATAGTGGACGCCTTGTGCCTTCTTCTTCCACTATATCTTTATTCAGTTTGAATAGTGAAAATTCAGTATCTGATGACTCAAAACCTCGACCACAACAACAATTTCAATCATCATCATCACAAAATTATTCTGCCTTACCATTTGAAAGAAGAAATTCATTTACATCACATCAAGCAATACATAATAATAGTTTACATAAACAAAGACATCAACATTATATGGCTGCATTAACTCCAATATCATCAAATGGTTCTACACCAAACGGCAATAAAAAATTGAGTTATTTTGAGAAGTCAACATCTCCAAAACAAATTCCACATCTGACTAATTTCCCACCAGAACCATGTTTAGAACCAACAAGTTTAGGTGGATCCCCATCAATGTTTTATTTATCTTCCAAGACTCCACCAGCTTCATTGAATAATCCTTCTAATTTACAAAATTTTTTAAAATTTCAACAACAACAACAACAGCAGCAGCAGCAGCAGCAACAGCAACAACAATATCCTCAAGGAATTAAAATTGAGCGTAATCCAAGTGATAGATCACCAGATCTTATGCCAATTGGAACTCCAATTGATATGCCACCTATGACCCCATTATTGTTGAACAATAATATGGAAGATTTCAAATTTACTACAGCAGCTGCTGATAACGGTAGAGATTGGGAATGAGTAACAACAACAACAAAAGAAAAAAAAAAGTTTGGCACTTGATATGATCGATTGCAAACAAACTTCTCTATCATGTTTTATGTTTTATTTTTCAAATTCATTAT